>JAPYYR010001347.1:0-28521 GCA_030523065.1 Aphidius colemani
CATGAAAAACGAAAGTCAAATGTTCTGTTCCAATGCTCAAGTACGACATTTTCTGGACCTTTGTTAGTTTTTAACCAGTCTAAACTTTCTTCAACTCTTCATCTCCTCATCTCCCCTTCTTTCCATTCCAATTAAATTGTTATGATTAAGCATGTGATAATTGAGAATTGAGTGTGAAAGAGGGTGCATTTATGATCATGATGAGAAATAAAACAATTTTAGAGATACAATATAAATACATGAAAAACGAAACAATGGAAAATGTAAAATCTCGAGGGGTGAAAAAATAAAAACATGCTACAAATCAAATATTACGATCAACAATGTCATCATAGAACTATCAATTTCAATTTTCTCTCTCGAGCATTGTCATGATACTTGCTTAAAGCTATACTTAAATCAGACAGAAAATAAAAAGGGTGATTCAAGAAGATAATATTGTTTACAAAAAAAATGTATACAGATGATATCACATAAATTTAGTTTACCCCACTCTATATATTCTCGAGATAACTTTTTATTTTTTATCGACACTTGTGGTTAATCATAAATTATTAAAAAGCTCAACTTTTTCAAGTATATTTTTATATAAATATATTTTTTTATATATTCATTCACTTTTGTTATGTGATATATATATTCATTTTTTTTTACAGTATATCTTTTTTACTTGAAAATATATATTATATACATAACATATATGTATAAGATAGAATAAACAGAGTAAATTTCATCTTTGAAAAATAAGGTTTCTGAAAAAGTTTAGACCCTTGAAAAACCGACCATATGCGACTTTGTTGAGAGCCACTCAACTTCGTCGATCGTACGTTTTATATAATATCTTTCTTGAATATTTATTTATTTGAAAATGTTTATACATATAAATATATATGTGTGAATCAATCTGTGAATTGAAGGGTATATGAGTTTCATATTACATTACGTTGATGTACATGACAGAAGCTTTTTTCCATTTCCTCACTCGCACAAACATCCATGAAACCCGATGAATATTTTTATATTTGTATATTCATCCAATTTTTATATTTATTATTTACATTTATTTTTTTTCGATATGTGTTCTTTTATTGAGATTAAATCTTGTTTTCATAACCTTTGAATTTTTTTTTATCTAATGCTGTTTATTTTTTTTTTTTAATTTTATCAACTGATACATTCATTTATTTTTCATTTCGCCAATATACTTTGAGTTTGTCAACAAGACATTTATAAATTATTACCGACTACAGAGAAATACAAGGATGTCACTTGTCTCTGTTTAAATTGTGACTAAATTTGTTTGGAAATCTGGAATCAAAATTTTCTTTGGATCAAGAGACTATTGCCAACTGATCTAGTATCAAACTCACAAGTCACTATGACGTACAAATGGCTTTCCGTGATTCACAACCTTAGGATTAGTTAAGAACTGCTAGTTTTTTGGTAACTAAACTCCAAAATGATGAGGAATCATTGAAAGTTACAGAAAGCTGGAGAAAAAAATGATATCTATTAAAAATTTGGTTATACATGATAAACAAGGCCAGGATGTTTGTTTGTTGACTTGGCCCTTTAAGGTCGCTCTAGAAACCTAGTAATTTATTTTTAAAAAAAGAACAATTTTTGGCAGCTTAGGGTTATTAAAAATGATGGTATTTAAAAAATTATACATGTGTGATGTGTTCAATTAAAATTATGACAGATGGCATTAGTGTTCCTAACTCTATGGCCGTATACGGTCTAATATTAGTTTCTTAAGGTTGCGGAAATTATTTTTGGTGGACGGTCCAATAATAAAATCGTATACAGTCCCCTAAAATGTGATTTTTGGTCTCAATACACAATCGTTATCAGGCCGTATACGGTCTGTACCGTAGACAGTCCGTAAAAATAATTTTCGCAACCCCAAAAAACCAATATTAGACGGCCGTAGAGTCAGGAACACTCATGCCATCTGTCATAATTTTAATTAAACGCATGTATAATTTTTTTAATACCATCATTTTTAATAACCCTAAGCCGCCAAAAATTGTTTTAATTTTGAAATAAATTACTAGGTTTCTATAGCGACCTCAAAGGGCCAAATCAACAAACATCCTGGCCTTGATGTTAAAAAATAAATTTTTTTGTAGAATTTATGTTGAAAAAGTCTATTAAAAAGTCAAATTGTTTGTTAACCTGAGATAGAAGTTTTCATTTCTAAACAGTCTTTTTGGTCTTCGACAATCTTTGAAGCGTCTTTTTTAACAATTATAGCCATTTTTAGTCATTGACTTGCCTTCCGTTGAAAGACTCGCGTAAAATAATTTTTTTTATTAAATTAATAAATTTTTGAAAGTCTTGGCCGAGTATTGGTAGCCAAGCTTAAATTGGTGTCAATCCCCAAGCCTGGCCGATTTTTCAGAGGAGCAAGCGAGTCCCTGAAACGTTTCTCTGCTGGCCCTCAGCGAGACGATTTTTAGAGACAAAGACGGCCGTCTCGCTGAGAAAGACTGAAAAATTTCATCTCGGGAAAATAAATAAAAAAATTTCAATCTGTTAATTTAATAATTTTGATTGTTGATTTATTGTTGTTCTCCGAGATAAATTAACAGAATTCAATATACAACTGAGTTAATATTACATGCGTCGATGGAAGTTACAGAGAATCATAGAAGATATCATAGTGCGTGTCAAAAGTCAAACAGGTAGTCACTTCATCGATCACTAAATGACCCCTCACAAACTCACAAGATACATACTTCATGGCAAAAAAAACAAAAATTACAAATTGAGAATTGGATCCTACAGTTACAAATAAACATTTCAACTAATTTTTTTTTTTCTGCAACTAGTCAGTCAAAATGCAGATAAATTATAGTAAAAAATCAGATAAATTTCAATTATAAAATTTAAAAAATAATAAAAAATAAATGATTATTAATAAATCATAAATTCACAGACAGAAGTTTCCAATTTTTTTGGTTTACCTAATATTGTAGTTTATATGATAAAATCAACTTTAACATTGAATATAAAAAAAAATCCAAGTAAATTATTTCGAATTGTTTCAATTGAAATAGATTATTGTTCTTTTGGCTTCACAGGAATACTGACAAAATTGGCTTTCTCATACTTGTACAAGGGGTTAAAAACATATATAGAAAAAAACCAATACAATGGAACAAAATTTATAATGGACACGTAAAGAGACCTTGAGTACTCGCATTTGTTACAAGTACAACTTTGTATATCACATATGCACATACGTCACTATGAAAAACACTTGTCCCGGAATAATCTCAACAATATAATTGTCGTTTCTGGATATTGTCGAGGTATTAGTTTCATTCATTTATATAAAATACATATGTATACATATGTATACATATTTTCCTCGGTATGTTGTTAAAAATTGTATAAATTGTTTTCGCCATTTTTGAAACTTCAGTTTCAAAATGTGTGTTGTCCAAAAAAGTTGAAGAAATCGTGGAAAATTTCTCCAATCGTAAGTTATTTTCGGAAAAATCAGGAAAGTATTGTTGGCTCAACGCATTGCAGTTTTTTAATCTTTCAGTTTTCTTTTCTTTGTTTAGAAGATGCATGTGTAAAAGACGAGTCTAAATTTTTGTTTTTATGAATGCCACTTCTAAATTATCATAAATAATTTAGTCTTGATATTTATATTCGTATCATGGATATCAAGACTAAATCATTGTCCACACAAATAGTTAATATACAAATAAATTAATATTGAAATGTAGTTTAAACTGCTATAGTAGGTGTTCTAGCTATAGATGCGTAGTTAGTACCGGTTTCCATTTGTTTGTCGAACAGGACATCGATTGAGTCCTGATATTCATGATACTCATGCAAACATATCAAAACTAAATAATTGTTCTGGTTGACAAACAAATGGTACTAGTATTTAATAATTTTTCGTTTAAATTATTACTAATTTTAAATTTTTTTACGGTAGTTCTAGGTGGTCTTAGACCTATTTTTTCTTAAGCTCGAGAAACAGACTCGAGAATGACAAGATCAATGTATATATAGACGAAAGAGAGCTTAATAAAGAAATAAATTAGGAATAAACATAAATGTCATTATATGTAATGGTTTATTTTTTTAAAATTAATAAACACATTACATTTTTATTTTGATGTCTATAACAATGAGTTTTTATTTTATTTTTTTTCCCTTTTTTTTTTTTTGTTTTGATTGATTATTACTGTAGTGTAGTGAAAAATTTTAGTCAATCCTAGTGGCTTCCCCTTCTAAACTACTAAATTTAACTATAATTTGCATGAGTCTCTACAGCATATTTTGCTGTGGATTTCCCTCGGTGTACAGAAAAAAAAAAACTCTATACAATAGCCCACTTGCATTCATAGCGCTCGACTTAATTCCCTCTTTTTAATATACTGTCACAAATAACAGAATGAAAATGGAATGAAAAAAATGAAAAGAGTATAGAATAATGGATCAACTTTGGTCAGTCAAGCATTAATTGTATATATTCTTCACAAAGTCTTAATAAAAACAGTCGAATTTATATAAAAAAAAAAAACTGTGGGAGTTAATATTATATTATTTGAATTCTCAGTTCAATTAAGATTATAGTTTTGGTCCTGTTTTGTGTGGAAAGAAAACAAAAATGAAATAATGATTCAATAACACACAATTGTAACACACATGAGGTAACCCAGAATTTAATAAAAAGAATTGTCTTTTTCTCCCTTTCATATATATTTCATTTTATTTTTTTTATTTCATTTTCTTCAAGAATTATGTATCGGTTGACTGACTCGTGGCTCAATCTTCGATAAAATTGAATTTTTGTTTAGAGATCAAAGGTTGCAGGAGGCAAACTCAAGTGCTTGAATTTTATTGCGGCAGTCAAGGCTTGCACACGTTGACGTAGCATCTTCAAAAATAAAAAAAATATGAAGACGATGGAAAAGCGTTGAAAGGAAAACATAAAAAAAAACGTCGATGGACGTCTGAAAAAGTATATCTACATGAAAAAATATCTTCAAAGTCATTGCAATATATGTACATATATATACATGCAAGATCGAAAAATTTTAATATCATTCCAACAAATATTGATCGCAAAGAAGTATATTTTTTCTTACTCGTTTTGCATTAGAATTTTTTATCCTTATCTAAGTATAAAGATAAATAAATAAATAAATAAAAAATAGGAAGATGAAAAACAAACGTATATGCACTAAAAATAGAAAGAAAAAAAAAGTTGCAGTGACCCCGGATGCATGAGAACAAAGAAAAAGTAAACACGACTGCCCTTTTGCATGCTCGAAACCAGAATAACAAGAGTTTTTGATTTTCAGTAGTTGATGCTTAACGAGATGAGAATAAGAAAAAAATGAATAAAAAAAATATTTATCTATGAAACTGCTTTATTACGCAAAATTTGAAATCATATACGAACTGAAAAATACATTCACCCTCTTTTTTATTTTTTATTATATCTTTTCATAAAGAATTTTTTTTTATTTATCTCATTGACCATACGGCAGAAAACAGAAAAAAAAAAAAACAAAAAAAAAAATAGATCAGAAAAATATTCTCAGACAACTTTTTTTTGTCTTCTTTTGCAAATATTTTTTCTCGCATTATACGTTGAGCTTTGAACGCTCCATTTTGCCATATACATATGAAATCCAGAAAAGACTCATTTTTTTTACTATTTTTATTCTTTTCATTTTACCATTTCTTTTCTTTTAATCTTTACTCATTCTGTCTTTATCCCACGACTCTCCCGTTTTTATTTTCTTTTTGTACATAAAAAACAAAATGCTAAACCCGACAATGTACCTCCTCAAAATCTGGTTTGCTTTTGGTAAAGTGCAAACATATTCTCTGAGCAACTACACATATGTGAGTCGAGAAGGAAAGCAAATGGAAAATAAACAGAAAACACAATGAGATTGAAATACATCAGACAATTTTATGAAAATATATATTTATATTTGATTCAATTAATTAACATAATATATATTTTTTTTAAAGCTAACAACTTACTGTTATTTTGAGACTAAACTCCTGATGTAGAATGAAAATTCTGACCGTCCATCAACGAGGTCAGTCACAAAAAATAATCAAGTATTCAATTAAAATATTCACTAGAATAATTTCTATTGTATATTGTGAATAATTAAACAAAATAAATGAAATAAAATCAAAACAAAAATTCTCAATTTTTATAAACAAAAGTAACTCATTTTTTCTCTTTTTAATAAACAAAATATGTAAAATAAACAATATAATTGAACAGAATTAGGTTTTTTCAAATTGACAAAATCGAATTGCCAAACTATCGTAAAATATAACTACCTCATTTTTTTTATTTATATTGTTTATTTCACATATTTTGTTTATAAAAAAGGTAAAAATGAGTTACTTTTGTTTATAAAAATTAAAAATTTTTGTTTTGATTTTATAAGCTAGGATATTTATTTTTGAATTTATAATTTTATTTTAATCAAAGATTCTAATAGACTGGAAAATAATGCTTACAGCAATTTATCCCAATTAGATTGTACGAAAACAACCGTGATTATTAAAAGACCCGATAAGGTCTCTACTCAGTTTTTTTCAGAGATACCGGGTTATTATATTAATGCAGAGCCTGTTTGTAACGTTATGAAATATTCATTATTTAATAACTTTTTAATTAGACATTTTAGTAGAAAAGTAAAAATAGTTTTATCACCAATATCGGGCATCACCTATGAGATGAGCCTATTCGCTTATTTTTCCGATAAGTATTAACTGAAATGTAATAGTCAGAATAAGCCAGGTACAAAAATGTATTAAAAATAAATTTTTCAGCTCGATGTCGAAATTTGTATTACAGATATTATCTGCATTGACAGTGAAGTTATTTTATTTTAGTCTTAACAAATGCATACAAACACATATACACGCAACGCACATACGATTTAATTGGTGAGCATATATTTGTGCGTGTGAGTGTTACATGACAAATACATACACAATTTGAATAAGGCAGGAAAATTATTTTCAATGAGTAAAAGTTTATGATAAAGTCAATAATAATCTATGTAATAATTATTATTTAAACAAACAAAAGAAGTGAAATAAAATCAAAATAAAAAAATTTTATTTTTTGTATGCAAAAGTCTTCCCATTTTAATAAACAAAATATGTAAAATAAAAATTGTGAAGAAAAAACGAGGCGCTTATTTCAAAATCAAATTTACAATTACTTTAAGAATACGGCCTAGTTTTTTTGTTGATGTTTCTTATTTTACATATTTTGTTTATTAAAATAAGAAAAAAGCCACTTTTGTGTACAAAAAATAAAATTTTTTTATTTTGATTTTATACTTGGTATAGTTTAACTGCTCAAGGAAACAAGAGGAAATTATTTTGTTATGTTTTTAATTCTTCGATGGAATTTATTATTTGTTTTCATTATTAGAAGTTTGAATGATGAACAAAAAAAGAAATATATATTTTTTTTATTTTTTTAAATATGATGTTTTATGTATATTTAAAAATAAATATATTTAGAACATCTATTTTTTTTTCTCGGTGGTAGCTTTACAGGAAATCGATCAGTGTTGAAAGCAACGTAATTTCATTAAAATTTCAAGTTTGCCCTCGTTTTACATTCTAGAACACATTTCTTCTGTATTATTATGCTCACATTTTTTTTTATTTTATTAGAGTAATTTTTCTTTAGTCTTTTCTTGTTATTATTTAAGTCAAATATCTGCTGCTGCACAGGTATTTTAAATGAAATGTTTTTCAGTTCAAAATAATTTTTAAGAAATTGGATAAAATATGAATTTATAAATAATAAAATCAACCTTTTTTTTTTGTTTTTAATTTTTTCTAATTAAATTATTAATTTTTTTATCTCTTCTTTGTTAATCTCTGACGGCAGAGTGAATAAAATTTAGAAGACGATAAAAAAGTTCGATGATTTGATGCCAAAAGAGCTGGGCAATTTTATTTTTTGTTTTTTACATAGAAAGTCTTGTGGTGCCTTTTTGCAGTGCAAAAAATTTCCACTCGGGAGAGTCAGGAACACTAATGCCATCGGTCACAAAGTTATGACCAAAAATTTTAATGGCCTGTCATTAATGGGCCGTTAACGCGAATTGAGCGTTACGGTAATTCAATATTGGCTGACATGAATGGCTCATTAATGTTTCCCAGCATTGGCCCGATCAATGGCCCAATAATTGGCCAAACAAGAGCCAATGTACATACCAATAATTGGCCAATTCGATTATACCAATATTGGCTCAGTAATGTTTCTTAAGATTGAGCCAATAAACGGCCATTGATGGCCCGTTAGTCCCCCAAGGATAAACCAAGTATGGCCTAATGCTTCCTAACATTTCTTTAAATCAAAAAAAATTTTTTTACAAAGGTGGGATAGACGCGAAGCGTACCAAATGCATATAAAAATTTGGCAAAATGATTAATAAAAATTTTATCGTATAAAAGCAAGTATTTCTGAAAAATTTTTATAAAATATTTATAAATCAATTTTGTATATTTTAACCACCTGTAAATTGATTCTGAAAAATAAAACTCAGTTTCTGAAAAAAATTAAATCAAACGTTTGACCAATTGATATAACAATGATAAATATAAATATTTATCTTCACACATATAATTATTATATGCATCCCGTGTAGGAGAACACAACACGGCCAAGCATCGGCTGATCTTGGCAACTTTTCGCCATTAATGGCCTGCCATTAACGCGGTTAGAATGGAGCGTTACGGTAATTTAATATTGGCTGCCACGATTGGCCCATTGATGTTTCCCAACATTGGCCCGATGAATGGCTCAATAATTGGCCGTACAAGAGCCAATGAACTTACCAATTATTGGCCAGTTCAATTTTGCCAATATTGGCACAGTAACGTTTCCCAAGACTGAGCTAATAAAGAGCCATTAACGGCCCGTTAGTCCCCCAAGGATAAACCAAGTATGGGCCAATGCTTCCTACTATTTATTAAAATCAAAAAAAAATTTTTTTAATTATTATTTATCCTAGGGGGGCCTATTTTCAAACAAACTATTAACAATTGCTCAGAAATGTACAAGTATAATTATAACTGAACGAGAATGATTTCTGATTCTACCTGTACTTGAACTCGGGTCTTCTGCGTGACATTTTGGAGCCTTACCATTCGGCCACACTGAGAAAAAAATTTGCTACAGTTTAGCAAATTTTCTCTTGGGACTTTTTTGTCTTAAGTTGAAAAAAAATGATCAATTCGAGAAAAAACGTCTTATTTTGAGAAAAATTTTTTTTTCAATTTAAGACAAGTTATTTTTTTTTTGAAAAATTATAGACTTAATTTAAGAAAACTTGTGATAAATTTAAAGGTATTTCTCTTTTAATTTGAGAAAAAATTTGCAAAAATATAATGAAATTACCTCAATTCAAAAAACAAGTCATTCAATTTAAATCACCAAGCGTTCAAATTGAGAGAACATTTGCTAAAATAAAATAAAATATACCTTAATTTGAAAGACAAGTCATTTAATTCGAGGCCACAGTCGTTTAAATTGAGAAAACATTTGCTAAAATGAAATCAAAATTTTCAACCAAGCAACGGCCATTAATATATCAGCCAGAGATTGGCCGTTCATTGGCAAACAAGTAACGGCCAATGAATATCTGCCAAGACTTGGCCGATGACTGGCAACCGAGCAATGGCCATTAACATACCAGCCAAAGATCGGCCGTTGATTGGCAAACAAGTACCGGCCACTCAAGAGTCAGCCGAGCTTGGCCCATGCGTCGTTGCCAATCATCGGCCGTCTAAGATTCATCCAAGGCTCGGCCATGGATTAAAACCATGAAATTTATGAAAGAATTATAAGTGTTTCAAGTTATAATTAATTATATTGAAACACAATCATTCTTTTTTTCTTAATATTATTGTTTAATTCGTTGTTTTAATATTTTGATACTGAGCTGTCAGTGAAAAATTTTTTCAAGTTTCCTATTCTAGGTTATTTTTCACTGACAGCTCAGTATCAAAACATTAAAACAACGAATTAAACAATAATATCAAGAAAAAAAGAATAATTGTGTTTCAATATAATTAATTATAACTTGAAACACTTATAATTCTTTCATAAATTTCATTATTTTGATTTCTTTGGTTTTGCACAATGTCGGGGCGACGTCGATATCGACGTTGCATCGACCGTATACCCGACTTATCTCCGACATAGCTTATGTCGATTCTTTACCGCGAATTTCTACCTGGGTTACATCTACATTATTTGACTATTTAAACCTACCTTAATATGTTTGAGATCTGATTAAATTGAATAGAACTTGAAACATTGAATAGAATTTGATTAATTAATAAATAATAATTGAAATATAATATTTATGAAGTAAATATTCTAATAATATTTATAAACTTTTCTGAACTTTTTTAAAATTCAGTATGGTTATTTTGAATAATGATAATATAATAAATAAAACAGACGCGAAATACACATGTAAATATTAACACAAAAGTTGAATTTGCGTATATATATATATACTTACTTGCGTATTATATATATAACTGTACATTTTGCCATTAAGCTGTTCATATATATACAGACCGTTAATACACGAATGTTTATGCCAGGGCTATTTAAAACTTCTCTTCTTTTTCCTTGTACCTCTGTACTTGGCCGTTTACATCTCTTTCCATTTTTCTTTTTTGAAAAAATGAATAAAAAGCCAAAAAATGGAAAACACGAGTTACAGAACACTGAACAGAGGTATATTATATCCGCAGGTCGTCTGGAATTCTTACCAAGCAAATCTGCCCTCTACCAGACATACTAAATCCTTTATATATGTCCACAATCCGCTTATAACCCTTTTACAAATCAGTGTAATTTTATTTTTTTTTATTCAATGTTTTAATGTTTTCAAAGCTTCTCTGATTTCTCATATACACAAATATATATCTAAAATTTGTATGAATATTTCATGTTTATAATATTTTTTGTTATTTTTTTTATAATCAAAAACCTGTACTTCAGTAATTTTGCAAATTATCAGATGAAAACATTTTTATGATCATGCTTGGATTCAAACTGTAAATTTAAATTTATTCAATTGATTGGTTTTAAGCAAATTACATAGTTTACAATTAATTAGTTTCATCAATCAAAATTAGCGGTAATTAAATACGATTAAACTAATACAACTGAATATTTAGTTAGTTTAAAAATTCAAACAATTTTTTAATTCTCTTGAAAGTAAAAAAAGAAAAGAGAATTATTTTAAGTGTGCCCACTCTATTTTCTTTTTAAAAAGTTTAAAAATAAAAAATTTATGTTTATAAATATATTTTGGAAAAATGATTTAGTTAATTTAATTAAACTTCTTCGTTTTGAATTATGATAATTTTTTAATTGACAAAACTACTATTAAATGTATTTAACAAATCATTATATATATATAGTTCATGAATATCATTCAAAAATTAGAATCAACCAAATGAGTCGCAGTTAATACAATTGAATATTGAGTTTGTGTATATCAACAGAATATTAACTATCACGTCAAAGGGTTCAACAAAATAAAATATATATATTCCTTAGTTTTGCTCTGAGTCTCAACACGACGTCTTAACTACTATTTTCCTTTGTAAGAATTCCTTCAATTCTTTAAAATACTTCATTTTCACGACAGCCATAAATGTCCTCATGGTATAATGCATCTACATGTACCACTCAGGAAAACCATGAAAAAGCTCAGCAGTTGGCTTGCAAAATCAATACATGACATATTGAGTCGTTTTAAAGAATAAAAATTATTATTTGCTTCTACTTTTGGTTTGAATTCTACTCATCCTACTTATCAATCTCTGTCTCGTAATGTGGGCTTTATTAGCTTGCAACATGTTATTTTTCGGACCGAGCACGCGGCTCGTTCGAAACATGTGCCTGCTCGAGATGTACGTATATTAAGAGGCATTGACCTTGTCTAATGAATTTGATACGAAAATAAATAAACGTGAATCATCTGTTTGTTAAACATGTACATTAAACTCAATGACATCAAGTATTACTGGAAAAAATATTTGCACATCCGTTTTCGACATGACTTTCTCGCTTTTTTTTTCGTCTACTAGTATTATCTTATACATATATTAAGATAAATTCTATATTCGTAATAACAAGAACGGGAATAAACAGACGTGCCTGTCAGACATTCACCATGTGTTTATAATTTTCGTTAAATAAAAATTAAAATTATAAATAAACAACTATTAGACTCAAAAATAAAATAATTAATATTTCATTAGAAATTATATATTTCAAAATTATTTATCTAATGGATTTTCATATTTTATTTATTTATGAGATAAAAATAAAAAAAGATAAAAATATGTAGAATAAATTTAAGTAACTATTGACACAATACATATACCTTATAATGATGCATTATTTATTGGATCGATTTACTGTATAAAATTAAAGTATCGATATTATGAAGCCAACCAATAAAACAATGTCTCCGACATAAAACTGTGCACCACGTTTTCAATTAAAACTATAATTACAAATTTTACGTTATAGCATCAATTGAAAATAACGCGCGCAGCCCACGTGCGTGCTTATCCAACCAATTAGACTACCGATATTTATGCAGAGACATTAACTGCCCTGTGTTGCATTTTATCAGTTCCCTTTTTTTTTTTTTTTTATTTTCTCTATTGTCCTTTTTAGTCGATCCATTCCCATTTCAAAAAACAATATAAAATAACATATATATAGTGCATTGGTTCACTAGCAACAATATAGGAAATAGATTTTTTTTTCCTCATATATATACGAGCCATTTACAAAACTACTGTACATATATATATAATATATACAAACATAATTATAAAATTGATACTTTCAAAAATTTCATTTTGTCATGACATCAATGTCATTTTAACGAAAATTTCATTAAATAAAATTTATTACATTTCATTTATATATTTTATTTTATTGTATTTCTAGGAAAAATATTAATGAGGACATTTAATTAATTAATGTGAATATATATATTTAACAAAATAAATTTGTTATAAAGTGGGAAATATATATTTAAATAATGTTAAAAATAAACAGGTCATAATATTTTTACCAGATTTAATAAATACTTATCGATTTATTTTTTACAAGTTCATCAAAAAGAAAACAATACAGTAGGTTCTATAGTTTTTCAATTACGACTTATTTTGTTTACTTTGAATTTTATTAAACAAATCGTTTGGAATTCAATTCAGATATAGCCTGAAACGAATGTACTATATGTAGTTGTGAGATAGGTCATTTAAACATATGCATATTTTTCATTTTTCATCATGAGAAACAAAGCCTGCATTAACAAATGTATATTTACTAATAATGTTGTGTACCATTCAAAAATTTAATAATATTATTATATAAAATCACATACCATCAATTTTAAAAAATATTATAAATGTGCATAAATAATATTATGTTTTATTTGCAAATATTCTATTCTTCGAACGTTATAATTTTTAATTTCAACCCTTTATATTTTAATTTAGAAAATTATTGTATACATAACGGGTAAATAGGAAACACACACACAAATCAGCTATTCTCCATAATGTTTATTTTAACCGTCCGATGGCACCACTTATGGGGCCTTAGAGTGCGTTCCAGTAAGGGGACCGGAGTCTCTTGCCATGTGCGCAGAAGCTAAACATGAGTTATTACGCACATGAGTTTTTACACACACATATGTAATTTGAAAAGTTCACTTCATTTTTCCACTTCTGCGTGGTCGTAATACGCAAAAAAAAAGACCGTGGTCCTCTACTGGAACGCATCTCAATTCTTTAATTGAATGATTTTTAAATGAATTTTCGCCACGAAGATATTGCAATATTTCTCGATATTTTTGAAATACATTCAATAATATGTTTTTACTTCTTTATATAAAATAGCATTTTGGAAACATTTCTTTATCTTTAAAAATATGTGTACATAAAAATCACACATTATTTGGAAAATTGATGGATTAATTGAGTCTCAAATAATAGGACAGTTTTGTGATGAACGTATCAATCCTTACTAAATCTCTTATTTTATGAATCAAAATAAGTAAAAACAAGCAGTATTGTCATAGTTGCGAGTCGCAGGTTTTGATTTAATTTTGAACCGCAACACTCGTTTTTCCATGCTGCTGGAATTTGATATATCTCAGAAAAATATGTCACACCACAACATCTCCACGAGGTCAAATTTCTACCGGAGTATATTTAATACAATTTACATAATGTATAATGTATATCTATGTTTTTTTTATTGGAATGAAAATTTAGAATTTATTATTACACTGAAAAAATTAGAATGCACGAATCGCATCTTAAACTCCAAACTTTGACACATGCAAAAAAAAATACAAATATTACAGTATAGAAAATAAAAAACACATTCTTTTAATGCAATCTTTGATTTTCACATTTTGATTGTAAACAATGCAGTTTTGTTTTGTAAGTTTTACATCACTTTTTTTTATTTCTAAAATATCATTTTCAAAAATAAAAATAAACCAGCTATTATATTATTCCTAGCAGTATAAAACTGTAAAGATTGCATTTTTTTCGTTCGTTTGAATATTCTACAATGTTCGTTGACGCTGACTGCGAACATTACAGTTTTTTTGGGAGTCAACTGTTTTACGGAGAAATGTCTCGATTATATTTAGTTCGCAATTATTGCATTTTTTCAACATAAAATTTATACACTGTAATATTTGTATTTTTTTTTGTCTGTGTCAAAGTTTGCAGTTTAAAATGTGATTCGTGCGTTCTAATTTTTTCAATGTGATTATGAATAAAAAGAAGTAAAAGAATAATAGTTTTTGTGATTAATATAATATTTTATGCAGAAGCGATAAGTTAATTTCTAAGTGATAGTTTTTTCTTTAATTGTCAAAAATTATTTATGTTTTTTTTATTCATTTAAGAAGAAAGCTAATCAGAAAAAACTATTTTCATACATCAATTCATATTTTTTTCTCATGTGTTCCACTTTGCCCCGCATTTCCCTATATATATATACACATGACATGCAACTTTATTACGTAAGTACTACAAAGTATGAATGTTTTTTTATGTCAAACAAAGAGTGAAAATATACATAAAAATACATAAACTAAACTCTGTGTGGTGTATAATTTTTTTCTGCAATTTTCATTTCGTCATGTTTCACAATTTTATAACTATACATATGTATATATAAATACAAGTAAAAAACCATACAATGATTGTCGAACGAGTGTGTTGTGAAAAAATCCCTTTTGACATGCTTTTGCATCAGCTGGCATAACGAAAGATATATGATATTCGATATAATATGAGGCAGTAGTACCGATCTAGATATATTTTTAAAAAACGAAAAGAAAAAAAAAAGGTGGGCCAGAGACACAAGATTGTTATAATATATATACGTAAAATTTAAACATCTGCGTACCGCGTGCGATCGACACTCAAAACCAATATGTCGGTTTGTTGTATATACTATTCGGTATGCAAGCTTACACCGGAAATGAACGACGATATAATTATGATGACAAGGGATAAACGGTGACGAACGCGATAATATGCACACACGGAAAAAAAAATTCATATCAAGCTGCATACTGCTGTCATTCGTGCTATACTAACATGTTCTAAGATTACCGAATTTTTTTATTTGGCTTCGCTTTTTTTTGTTCTTTCAAGGACCTCAAGGACCTCGGCACGCTCTCTTAGGTTTCTGGCCCGTGTCAATTTTGAATACTAAATGTTCTTTCATTACTTTTTTCTTTTTCTTATATATATATATACATATGTATATAAATAGAATATATATTTTACCTTTTTTTTTTTTTTTTTTTTTTTTTTTTTTTTTTTTTTTTAGATCAAAATTTAAATAAATTAAAGCTATATTATATAAAAGTATATAAAATTTAAAGTCTAAAAATTCAAGATATAATATTAAATTATATTTTTCAAAAATAAAATTTGATATACTTTTTGAGAGAATAATATCATTGTGTAAAACTATTCTTCAAGTATAAACTTGAAACAGAAAAGGTAAAAAAAACTTGAAAAATGACAACACCAGAGTGGCAACAGGTTAAAAAGTGAAAAAAAATATAGTGAAAAGAAATTTTCCAATTGAAAATCCAAGTGAGTAAAGCTGCTGCTTTTGTGGCCTCAACGAGTTAGAGACTGAAATCGTAGAGACTGTAGCGCAATCGCGAAACTCCGTTCGTTCATTGCTCTTCTTATGCATTTTCACGCGGAACATTTATTCTTCATGAGATCTAATTCAACTCCCCTCCCCCTTTTTTATATATATATATATATCGTTAATACAACTGTGATTGTAAAGTTATAAATGTATGTATTAAACAAAAAAAAAAAACGTGGCTTGTACAATGATGAGTTTATGGGTACCTGCAAACCCGCAAGCACTCAAAATAACTGAAGAGATAAACAGAGAACCGATCAACGGTTTCATACTGCAACCGGTTTTACTCAACTCTGGTGGTTTGTAGTTTGTTGTTGTTGTTGTATCTGCTGAATATGTCGCCAGACTGGTGCCTTTGTCAATGTACATACATATATGATAAACGTAATGACATAAACAAAATATTTCTTTTAGATAATAATAATAATATTTTTTATAAGCTTAAAAAATGAAAATTACATATGGCTGAATATATGAATTTATTTTTATTATTCGTTTCCATTTAAATAAATCATTAAAAATAAATGAAATTTATTGTTTGAGTTGATGTTTTATTATTATAGAGTTGAAAATATAAACGAATTGTAATAAAGTTTGTGAAATTTTTTTATTAGCTTTGAAAAAAATAGCTAAGAAGGAAAAATTTTTTTCAATTTTTTTACGTTTAAAGCCTTAGTACAAAAATCAAAAAATTTATTTTGAATACTTAAAAGATACATAGGTAAAATTGAATTTGAAATATCAAACTGAGAACTTTTTTTCCTAGTCTCAAGATGGCGCTAGTTTAAAAATAAAATTCGTTATTCACGACACGTTTGGGCACTCAATTTCCAAACTTAATAATATCTTAAATTTGTATCAAACTACGACAAAATTATTTCGTCACTGTTCATGAACAACTTGGAAAATTAGATATAAAAAATATTTAAATTTGAAAAATCTGCAGCTGGCTACGTTTGAGTTAATAGTAATTATAAATATAATCCGTATTATTCCAAAATTCATTAATGATGATCAACAATTTTACCTAGCATAAAATTAAAATTTATTTGAAGATAATAAATTTAAAATATACTTATATTCACAGCCAGATTTACCTTGGCTTTGAAACAGCTAGGTTTCGGTGCTTATTATAATCCCAGGAATAATTAAGATACAACATGAAATTACATAGTTTGTATATATTACAAATATTTTTTTACAACTATATACATCTGTATATCTCAAAATATATACCAAAAATATTTGTTTGATTATTATTAATTTGAAAATTTCAAAAATAATGAAATTAATAATTTTTGAAATATTTAAATCAATTAATGAAGAAACTATGATTAATTTTCAACAATAAATAAATAGACTATTCACAAATTACGACAGTTTGAACAAATAATATAAATAAATTATTGATAAGTTTAATAAATTCCTAAAACTTAATATCAAAATATATTTCTGTGAATGTGTTGAAAATTAGAATGACGATTTGCTTTTTTTTTTTTTAATAACGTGAAGATATGTGTAATAAGAAAAATATAATTCAAAAAGTTAAGTAAATCTATTTATTATTTTTATCTTGAAAATTCAAAAAAGGAAAAAAGTCATGTACATGATTCAATGCTCTATATGGCCCAAAGAGGCTCGATCAACTGGAGCCATCTACGGGAGGATTTGAGATTCCTCTTAGCGATTGGATGTTGAATGTTAACTATAAAGGGAGAATAGATCAAGTTTAGTTGACTCCATATAGATATATAAATGCATATAGTCATGGTATTGAGAATCACAGTCTGGAATGGAAGAGGCCAAGGTACGAGATCAAGGAAAGCCTAGGGCAGTCAGGTCATCGGACTGAGATTACAGAAAAGAGAGAGGGCAACAACATAATCCTACATATAGTGGCCAATATAACACACAGCCACAAAATGCTGAAATTTCAAAGTACTTTTATTGAAGTCATTTATTTCAACAAATTTAGTTGTTTTTCAACAAAAAAAAAAAGAACAAAATTCAAATAAAAATACTTATAAATTATTTTCTTGAATTATATAATTATCGAAGCCACTCAAGTGAAAAAACAATTATTCAAAAATCACTATAATATAAAAAATAAAATGATGCATTATAAAAAAATAAAATTGATAGAAATAGCCAACAGATGTTTTTTTTTTTTTTTTTTTTACCAACACGATTCACAAAGCTTTTTTGCATATTTTTATAAAGTTCAAACCAATTTACTTTTACCCATTCGTTGGCATAGACAGGTTTGTTTTGTATTGTTTTTTCAGGCTGAAGCGAACGATGTACATATATATATACAAAATGGCCGACCACATGGAGATAAGCCATGTTGGCATTAATTAATCCGCATTCATAGGCTTTTTCTTCTGCTTGAACTGATGACTTTTTATTTTTTTGTTTTGTTTTTAGACTCAATATTACTTTTAGATATTTGTTTTTTTTTTTTGTCAATGGGAGTGGTTTATATTTTGAAGATGAGAAATGAAATGAAATGCTACATGAAAACATGCAGATATATGTTTTAGGGTGTATACATAATATATATTCAGAAAGAAGACTGCTTATTATAACAAAGTTATTAAATGGAACTTTTTGTGCCCTCTGGCGATTTCTAAAAAACCTATTAACAACCTCCGTCACTTATCAAAAGCACATAGCACAATTTCACAGGAGAAACATTTCGTTATAAATACTCCTACATCCTTTACATATTCAATATTATATAACCACTAATGCAGTAAACTTGATTTTTTAGGAAGGCCTAAATATTATTAAATACGGAATATTTTAATTTTAACTACAATTTTGAAATAAAATTCAAATTTTTATGCCACAAAACTAAATGTAATTTATAAACTTAATTTATATTTATATTTATTTTTAAGGTAATCTAGATTTTTTTTTTCATTGGAGAATAAACACAAGATTAGTTTTTTAATATTAAATTTTCTTCTAGAAAGTTTTAAATCAATCGATGGATAAATAATGATAACATGTGAAGGGAACAATTTTTATGCTAATTCGTTCGTAACTTCAAAAACTTGCAGTATAAAAAAACATATTTTTCTTATTGTTTTGCAATTCAATAAAATATAAGTAAAAATTTTGGTAAAAGGATTTGATGAATGCTTGCCTGATAGTGTTTCTAACTGGTGTCAACTTCAACACTTATTATTTCGGTTAGTACCATGAGTTAATAAATAAAATTTACAAAATTCAATCAGTTAAACTATAAAATTTTTGGACCTATAGCATTTGAAGATAGATTCAAAACTATTTTAAGTTCAAGTCCAACAGCAGTACAGTACAAAAAAATTTTGAGTCCAACAACACGCAAAGAGTGAAAAAAGTTTTCAAAAAAAGACTCTATCAAAATATTATAGTTTGAAGTGTTTAAATAAAAGACTCAAAATCACTCTGAGCGAGTGAATAAAGACTCTGAAACACTCTAAAAGACTCTGACCAAGTGAAAAATACCTCATAATCACTCAAAAATGTTATCCCGGACATGCATGCACTTACAACAGTTATTATTATTAATTCTAAATATTAAAACAATGAATAAAGTTTTTGTTTTTTATTGAGAATAAAATTCAATATTTAAAAATACTCATTAAAATTAATTTTGTTGTCGACAGTATGTACATAGGGAAATTGAAAACTACCATTGAAAATTAAACCTTTTGTTCTTTGTATTTAACAAGTACGATTTCAATTATACATATTATATATATTAGTTAAAAAAAGAGCATCAAAAATTGTTAATTAACAAATTCTTTCAAATTTTTGCTTGTATATAATTTTTAAAATTTGGTTGATGTTGATAATACACACTGAGAAAAAAAATTGCTGTTGTTGAGAAAAATTTTTCTCCAGTTTAGCAAATTTTCCCTTGGGACTTTTTTGCCTTAAAGATGATCGATTTGAGAAAAAATCGTCTTACTTTGAAAACACTTTTTTTTCAATTTTATTTTATCCATTAACTTGAAAATTTTCTGCGAAAAAAATTTGAATAAATCAATTGACAAAAGATCAGATTGTATGATATATAAGACTATATGTTATTCAAATGGGAAAACTAAATATGCGATTAGCAAGTTCCAAAAATTTTTTTTTCGAGCTCATATTTTTTTCGGGTACTTTTGAGCTCTCAAAGAAGCAATATGGACGGTTACTTTAAGAAAAAAAAAAAAATTTAAATCGACACAGTTTAATATATATATATATATCATGATGCTGTATACCATTTCTTATTATTCATGTTTTTTACATTAACCCAGATACCATGATAATAAAAACTGACAAGCGTACAACAAAAAATTTTTTTTTTATTCAATAATAAAAAATAAAATTAAAGAGAAAGTATAACAAGATCGTAAAATAAAAAAATCTTTTTTTAAAAAATTTTTATCTGTATAAAATATTATTAAAAAAACTTGATAAATTGCTTTATTGTCGTTGAAAAGTCAATATATGTATGAGGTATTATAGTACAACTAAACTTTAAATGAGAAAATAAAAAAAAATTGAAAATATGACTATCGTTGCATTATACGATACCAACTCTTCTCTATATATACATAAAACTCAAAAAAATAAGGGTAAAACGTTGCAGAATATTGAAGTTGTAATTCACCTGTTATGTCGCTGTTGAAATGTCGGTGATTTTTTCTAGTATATAAATGTATATGTGTATATAAAAGTCTTTTCGAAATGGTATGACAGTACTACTAACTGGCACTCATGGAAATCACCGTCTGTAACTTTAATTCTAGGATTATCCTACACATCCTATCCTTAAAAATGTATAAAAAAAACATTTTCAAAAAGAACGTTATTGCCACGAGTATAACACAAAAGTATCATCACCCTCGATTCATTCTATTTTCTTCTATTATTATTTTTTTTTTTCTCTCAACGATTTTTTAAGTATTTTTCTTTTCTTTCGTATTAAATAAAATAAAAAAATGATGAAAGGATTCTACTACGCTCAACATTACTATATACAGAACATTGGACATCGACTTGCTTTTAATGAGGCCTCAAGTGTAATAAATTGCACGACAATGGTAATTGTACCTATTTTATTTTCACTTTCTTTTTTTATTTTTATGATCAACATCTCTTGATGAAATCATTTTGCATTCATTGATATCCTAATAATTCTTTCGATTTTAAAATAAATGAATGTAAGTTACTCAAAGCAAAAAATAAATTCCATTTAATTATTTTTTAATTTATATATTAATTTACAAGAAAAATTAATTTAAAAAATATCACGTCCATTGATAGATTGTGAAAATCTCGAAATATTATTTAAAAGAAAAAAAGGTTTGATCGCCGGAAAAAACTGCCCAAATGAAAAGACATGAATTAGTAATGTCTTTTTTTTTTTCTTCGACCTTTATTACATGTAATTTTAAATCGGCAAGCCGCTTTAGATTCACATTTACTTTTGCTGAATTTTTTATTTTTTTCTACCATCCTTGCAGGCAGACTTGTGGATTTGCCAAAAATACAGAAGAAACTCGAAAGAGAATGATAAAACAGAGAAAATAGAAAAAAGAGATTTAAAAAATAAAACACGAATGTGAATGTTGTGGGTTAGAAAAATACAATATATAGTATATACTTACAACTTTTTTTTCTACAATCTCGGGGATGAAATCCTCGAATGGCTTGTTTCCAGAATAGGTCGTTATTGTCGTCAACGTATTAGCAGATTATACAGGAAGCAGCACAATGCTCACCTCAAGTAAATTGAACAATAAAACATAAAAATTTTCATTTGTCATTTTACGATGATAAAAAAATTTATTTTATTTAAGAAAAAAAAAATATTTTCATAATGATAAATAAATAAATTTATGTAATTATATATGTGTGTGTGTAATAGTTTCAACATAAAAATATGTACATATAAATTCATCAACATACAAGTTGGCCTTTCTACATTCCCTTCACTGAAAGACCTTATGAATTGCCACAGAAGCACTACATTCATAATATATACATAACATCGCTTCAAAATAGTTATATATAAATCCAACGAATGATATAAACTTAAGACACAATTGTTATTTTCATGAAACGATTATAACTCTACGTACATACGTAATCATAAAATAGAAAAAATATATTTATTTATCATGAAAATTGAGAAGAAAAATATTCAAACTTTCAAAATAATATCAATATAAGAATTTCAAAAAATTCATTGACTGTGTAATTAGTTTACAAACTAACAGTTGAAAATCATATTGGAATTGAAATTATCTCATAATGGATTATCGTTCACTTATGAAATCATTTAAACAGATTCCAGTATGTCAATATTTATTTATAAAGAAATATTTTTGCATTTATTTTCTTTTGTAAAAACATTTATAAATATTTAAAATTATTATTATTTTTAAATATTATTGCTACTAATTTGATTTATAAAAATTCCGTATAATTGAAGTTTGCAATTTTAATTTTCTCTAGAGTTATAAATAGTGATACAATTTTTTTTGACTTTATTAAATTCATATACTCATTGTTTTAAAAATAACACAAGTATATGAAAAGTTATATACAAAGATTTAACTGAAATTTTTTTCACTATTTACCCTCGTTTTACAAAATTAATACATACACTGCTATAGAATTTCATGCCTTGCCTGCTGGATGATGGTATATTTTTGATATTGTAAAAATATACTGAAAAATAAAAAAAGAAAATCACTATATGCATCATCAATAAGTTGAGACATTCTGGCTATTCTTTTGTAAATTTTTTTTCATTAAATATTATTTTTTGCATACACAAGGTATAGTTATTTTTTTTCGCAGAAAAGATATTAGTTACATATGCATGTAAAATTGGTTTACAACAAATGATCTAAATTATTTCATACCGACGACAAGGGAGGATAGGAAAAATTATAAATGTATAATCGAATTATCGAATTTATACGAGAATCCGCGTACCAAGTCTATAAAATTGAATTAGTATTGAAACTGCTGAGTATCCAGGCTAGCTTAAATCGTACCATTTGATTATCGGCAATCAATTCTATGGTGAAGGCGCTGAGAATTCCCAATTGCCTAAAAAAATAAAATTTCATATAATTTTTTTTTACAATATAGAAAATTTCGATAGAAAAAAATTGACAAATCACTCGATGGTATAGAGAAAAAATTCAAGTATTAATGACAACTATTTGAAAAAAAAAAAATTGATTTTTCAACATTTGGTATAGAAAGAAAACAAGGTTCATCAATTAAAGCAAGATAAAAAAATCAAAAAGAAAAAAAAGGAATGCCTGAATTTGTTGGAATTGAAATGATAAATTTGATTTTTTTAATTTTATTCTCATAAAATCTATCTGTAATAAATTTAATTTGCTACTTTCTGTTGGTAATTCGGTTGAAAGATAATCACTACATTGTTACCTTTTTCTATACCAAACTCTCTCAGCATCAAAAAAAAAAAATTACCTTGTTTTACCTTGAACACTCATCTCTTAGTGTATAAGAAGGAGCCTTTTGATGTGTTTTAAAAGTTTTTCAACAACCATCAATTCGTTTTTCGATTTACGTTTTTTTCTAAATTTTTATTTATCCCATTTACCATAAGTTTTTATTTTATTTTCTGTGTAAATGTTCATTTTTATATCTTTTTTTTTTAGCTAAACATTTTCATTCAAGTATCGTGAAAGCTAAATTTTTCCCATCCAATTTTGTGATTGTCGATTTTCACCATCAAAGTGTTATCTTTACATCCTTCTGTCACGATTGTGAAGCTTTAAAGATTTTTCAAGAAAGTTTTTTTTTTTTTTTTGCTACTGAATAGGTTTTTTTATTCATTTACTTTTTTTTACATTTAGAGGATAAAGAATAGACACCTGGGAGTGAATTCACAAATTCCCCATAGATTTAACTTGTTGGTGGTTGTGATGTTGATCGACAGACAAGATGGCACGAGCAAAAAAGTTTTTAACGATGGTAGTTTTTCATTTTTGTACTTAATTTTTTTTTTTGGGGAAGATTCTTTTTCGACGACTTTTTCCGTAACGTTTGAATATTGTTTGTTTTTATTTCTTATTCTTCTTCTTTTTGGTTATCGAAAACTGTTATTTTGCGCTTGTGGAATTTAGGAAGTTTAATTCTGAAATGATCTTGTTTTTTTAAAAAAAAAAGATTTTTTAATGTGGTTTTAAAGATGGTGTTCCAGACGATAATAATAAGGTGGAATTTGAGCTTGCAAGCAATGAGGCTCAACCAAGTAAAAGAGGCTTCGGAACTCTCGACCACATGTTGTTGAAGGTAGATATAGCGTTGATGGTGGCAGCGAATGAACAAGCTCTTTCACAACTATATACTTGCCTCTTTTTTATTTCAATGGCGTAGTCATTCAAAAAATATTTTATTACATCAAAATAAAACCTTTGAAGAGCATGCATTCAAAAAATATCTTACCAAGTTTACTTTGAAAAAATACTCAATATATATAGTCCTTTATCGACTTTCCAAAAGGTCAATATTATTATCACATGACGAAACTCAAATCTAAAAAGCTATTCATTCGTGAAATTTTTGTTTATCATCTCTACACTATTTTATTAATTTGATTTTGAATGAATTTAAAAAATAATATTTTTTTCAAGTTAAAATTTCAACTTAGATTCAATTTAAAGTCTCACAAAATTACATGAAATCTTTGAAATGAGTCATTTGTTGTCAACAATGTCTTCACCTATTGTAGCTGAGTCATCGTTTGAAGCCAACACTGTTATGTATTTGATCAAATTAAAAAATTATTTTCATGTCGAATTTTGATATAAAATTCATTTAAATTTGAATAAAAATAGTAAAATATTTTAAGATTTCTACGAGATTTGAAATCAAAGATTCAATCATTATTTAAATCATTTAATCATTAATTAAAATTATTAATATTATTTTCAACAAAAAATCATTTTTAATTTAAAATTTTTTGTTCACTTGGTTCTCGAGTAAAATACTTATCGCTTAAATCTTAGAATGTATCAAGAAATGTATTGCTGATGATGATATTGCAGCCATTTTATTTCGTTATTGGCACCACATGGTCGACTGACGCTGCAAATTTTTTCAATCCGCCTCTTGCATGTAACCAAAGATACATAACAATTTATCGAATGGACAGACATTGTATCCCTCATAAGAATGATTAAAAGACGTTATCATTTTGTTTTTTCATTCTTATAATGTTGGTATTTCAAGTCATCAGCAATTTTGTGACGTAGCCATCCTAAACTTCATTTCAAGTGAATTCACTTCAATATTTTCTGACAGGGCAATGTATATATATTTTTTTTTAATTTTATTGTCAATTTTTGTCTGAGTATATAAGTATATTTATCAATTTTTTTTTTTGTCATCACATACATAGCAGTATATATACGATGTTAAAGTCTCTTTTGATTATATCACTTATTTTTCACACTTTAACGGTTAATGAAAAAATATCAAAGTTTTTTAAGCTCCACGCCATTGGCTATATACCGGTTGGCGCTCCTCTCTGACGCTATATTACAAACATTATGTCTTTGGTTTTATATTGCTTGCTTCGCCTTGCTAACCAACCATCTTAAGACTTCACAAGGAACATACGTATAACTCTATCTATATATATACTCTTTTATATCTATAAATATATCATACATTTTGTATCGTCATCATCATCATCATCAAGATCCACGTGTATTAGAAGCGTGTATTTTGTAAGCAAGCACTTCCTTCACGAGCCCACCTTGTGACAATTTAATATCTTGTATAGACTTATTTAATATATCTATGAATATATAAAAATATAAATTATCTTTGTATGTATGAAATTTAATTTAAAAGAGAATAAAAATAAATTCTTTATTTTGTAATTCAAATGATAAAAATATTTAATTTCACTTTTTTATTATTATGATAATATCAAGTAAGTAACAGTATATTTTTTATTGAAGATTTAAAAAAAATTTTATTCAGATAAATCTCAGAAAGATTTGTTAAGTTCAATTTTTAATTATAATTAAGTCAATTGTGGTTTATTAGGTCGAAGATTTTTTTTGTACATGCAAGTAATTGAAATTAAAATATATGTATTTACGCAAATTTTGTTATCTTTAGTGTAGAAAGAGGTGAAATTTGGTGCTGATAGACTTCCACGCTTGTGTTTATACTTGAATTCTGAGAAATATAATAATGAGAGAGAAAAAAATAAGTCAATTGCTAAAGATAGATAAAGACAAAATGTGTTGTGCGTGCAAAAGTTGTGGATTTCTATTCTGCAAGGCTATGTATTCACAAACAAAAGACTGTGCAATATGTATAACCTCCAAGTTAAACGCATAGACAGAGAAATGTATGCATATATAAAGATGCATATAATATGCCACATTGTAACATAACAATTGTACGTCAAAGCCAGGAATCATAATATAGTAGTTATACGTGGGTGTTGTATGTCGAATATTCTTTGAAACATTTAACTTATATCATCTAGCGAAGAATGACTCAAACAGAATGACTAATTCTTCCTTTGGATTTTTATTTTTCATTTATTGATCATATTATTTTTATTGACAATGAGGCACTTAACTCTGAGATAACACGAAGAAATTTTCAATCCAAGTTTATTCAAAACCTACTATATCAAAAAGGTTTAAAATTTTTTGTGGTATTTTTAACAAAGAGGGAGGCTACAGCGATTTATTTTTTTGAAGTTGAAATTTTTTTTTAAAGTTATAAAAATTCAATCCAAGTTTTTAGAAATCTACAAAATCAATTTAAATTTTTGAGGTTTACATAACAAGTTATACTGGAGAGGCTCCAACAATTTATTTTTGTAAAAATTTTTTTTTTTGTTACACCACAAATTTTAAAAAAGTTTCAATTAAAGTTTTTTCAAAATCTATTGAATTAAATTGATTGAATTTTTTAGCAAACATCGATTGTTCTATATATTATAATTTATTTATTATTATATTTCGAGTATTTATAAATATGATTAATGATAAATTTTATTGTACAAGAATTTTTAAAGATAAATTAATGTTTTTTAAATAACAAATCTGTAAATTATTTTTCAAATAATATTCATCAAAAGTAATTGATTAAAATTATTCTTTTTTCTCTATTCAATTATTTAAAAAAAATATTCACTTTGATTTACAATGAATAATTCGAAACTCGCAATAATATTGCGAAAGTTAAACAAAAAAAACTGCTGATTATCAAGTTTAAATTTAGATCTTGATCAAAAAAATAAAATAAAAAAAATATCATATAGTGCAGATAGAGTAAATACATGGTGACCAGATTTATTGCTGACATTAAGTAATTGATAGTTTGAAAGTATATATTTCTTTTTCAACAATTGAGATGTAAAAATAATGGTTTTTTTCTGTAGACACAAGAGAATTTAATATTTCTTTGGTTCAATTTTACAAGAGTTACTTAATTATTATTTTTATTCTTTGTCTTTACTATCTTCAGTCTTTATTATCTAATTTTTAAAGTTGATATATATAAACTTTATGAGGCATTTGTTCAGGTATAGAAAAGAATTTATGAAAAACAAAAAACTGATAGCACTTTGTGGATTTCTGACGAAAATAGTATATCATTGAGAGGCAATCCAGCCATATCAGAGAAATTGCGTGGCATTTTTCTTTCTCCTTATCTTATTTTTTTTTTTGACTATTATTTTATTCTTTTCTTGTTCTTTGGTCTGTTGACCTTATTTTTTTTTTTTATCGTTTCTTATATTCACTTGGACCATAGGCTACTACTCCGCCCTCGAACCATTAGCAAGAGTTTTCTTTAGTGAAGTAGAAAAGCGGATGACTGCTAGACGTAATGGTTGCTGAAATTACTTGGTCATGTAGGTTTTAGTATCAAGCAAAAGGACTTGAATTTATCGAGTGTCCGAGTCAACGGTTCTCTGTATGACAACAAAAGTTCAACTCTTGACTGGTCATTTTATTTGTTTTTTATTTTTTCTTTTTCCCATTTATTGTAGTGAAAATTTACAACTTAAAGCTATAAAAAATAACTATCAAAAAAAAAAAAAATAAATATTCAATTTAGCTTAAAAAGAAATTTTATTATTCTACAATTTTTACATCGATATTATCTTAAATATAATATTTAAATTTTTGTATCTATGTTTCGAAATCTTCAAAGTAAATATACTTTTT
>JAPYYR010001348.1:0-15939 GCA_030523065.1 Aphidius colemani
TTACTTACCCTTCACCAAATTCTAAACTATCGATTGTTAATGAATCGATGTATGCCTTAGGTTTTTGCAGCAAACGCCAAGTCAATGGATTTAGAACAGAAGTTTGATATTCCAACGTAATTTCTACGGCTACTATTTTACCGACAATTTCTCCAGCTAAAACCACAGTGTGCGTTGTCCCTGGTTCATATAGTTTTGAATTCTCACTCAGTTTTATTTTTTCGGACATCTTATCACCAGCTCCAATCACACGAATGACAAATACTCCAACTTCACCTCCATGATCGAGTGATTCACTTGTTTGTGATATGTTTAAACTCACTCTGTATTGCCCCCCTAAGTATTAAGTCCATATAAATAAATAGTTATACTGCAGGTTCGATAATCATGTAAAAAAAATAGAAACTCACTGCAGAATGGTTTTTCCGATGCCGTTACAAGATAAACAGACGCATGATAGTTCCCAGGATGTGCATCAAAACCAAACCGTGGACAATACTGATTAATGCAATTAAAGCA
Source organism: Aphidius colemani (assembly GCA_030523065.1). Taxonomy (NCBI): domain Eukaryota; kingdom Metazoa; phylum Arthropoda; class Insecta; order Hymenoptera; family Braconidae; genus Aphidius; species Aphidius colemani. The sequence continues at coordinate 520 of JAPYYR010001348.1, forward strand.
CTTTCCTTCCTGAAATTCTTGCCATGAACCACAAGGTACTGCGAGAAATGGACACAGAGTGTTGATACTTTCAATAAAGTAGTCATAACTTCTGATGTGATTGCACCCTAGAAATCGTTTGATACCTGAAAAAGTCATACAAAGACTTACTTATGTTCACAAGTGACTACGAATTGATTAATCAACTGATTGATTATTAGTTATGGATAACTTATTGCGCACCAGTTATTGTTATTTACTTATCAATGACCTTTGTAGAAACTTGTGAATGGTGCCCGACTTTACATATATAGGCATAGATGCTTATTAAGTTGGACTGACTTAACAAACGACTCGACAAGTCAGTCGGACCCTAGCAAGACTAGGACCGACTTGTTAAGTCTGCTGTTGAGTCAGTTCGACCTAATGAGCGGCAACCACGAATTTCTACCAAAGTAATGATAAGTGATATGCGAATATTCAATTATAAAAACATTTTTAGTTGGAGAGTAGTTTATATAAAAACTGATACAGCCAGTAGATGTAGAATTTCATGTGGAATAAATATAGCATAACGTATGGAAGAATTTTACACCTTTAAAAAAACTCCCACGTTCAAGATTTATTGAATTTATTACACCATTATTACAGCCAGGCTGATTTCTTCCACCATTTGGATAATAATCAATATGTGCAACTGGCTGACTTATTCCCAATCCTCCAGCAATAAATGGACTTCCATCTGTGTGTATTGCAACCACAAAATCAGCATCAGTTGGATCCAATCGAACCATTGGAGAGGTATTGCTGAAGTGTGGTTCTGCTGGATCCAATCCTGTAACAACCATTCAGCTTGATGAAGTTTTTTAATTACTGTTGTTTATTTTATACTTGGTATGGTGATGTCTTTTGAAAGGTAATGTTGTGGTATAACAATAATATCATCTCCCTTTATTTTCCACTCGGACAAATAATCTCTATTTTTATCCGACAATATTATTGATAGCTCAAATGAAGTAAAGCACTGATAGAAATAACGTTATAAAATTGTAATAAAATCGTTCTCAAGTGATTACAATTTATTTTTAAAAAAAAATTTCAAAAGAATAGCCAATCAAAGAGCACATATATATACAGTAATACCACTATTAAAAAAAAAGCAATGAGTCACGATAAAAAAAAGTTTACATAGGGTTAGTTAAACTTTTCTACCCTAATCCTACTCTGTTATCCTGGTAATTCTTGATGGGATCGATATCTCGTGCGGAACCTTCCCGACATTTCCAATCGACTGATATTCGAGTAGAAGGGAGAAAAATATATCAAAACTAACAATAATCGAACGTATTGCATTCTAACTCTAAACTTTTGGTCGATATCTGGTTTAAGACAAACAGTAATCTTTATATCTACACGGAAAAAAATTATTCAATTAAACTCACCAGTTATTTTCCCCAATTTATGACCATACTGAACTCTCAAATGATAGCCAATGTATCCACAAGTATGAGCACCGAGACTGTGTCCGATTACATGAATATTACTCGGCTGAATTCCACCAACTTCAATTATTTGTGAAATTAATCTTGCTGTCATCGCACCAACAAGTCGTGTATTTGCAACGGCCTGTGGATATGGTGGTCCAGCACCACCAATCCAATTTACTACCACAACATTGCATTCTTCATGTAATAATAATTCACGTTTTGTTCTCTACCGTAAAATTAAAAACAAAATTAATAAATAATTATTTAATTCAAATTATTATTATTAATATAACAAATAAATCGAAATTGATTTTTAACTCACAATGACCCATGTTTTGTCTCCGTTATCAAGATACCCATGGACAATGAAAAACACTTTAATTTTATTGTTGAAAGGTGAAGATTTTATTGATTGAAAATTATCGATGAAAAGTTCATGTGGGATTTCACTTTGTTCTCTAGTGTAAAGCATAAAGTGTGGATCAACGCTGTCTGGTCGAGCCGGGAATGTTGAAACGGGTCTATTTTCACCAGACCACGGAGCACCAATGTAAAAACATCCAAAAGGTTGATAACATCGCCACATATACCATTCTGGATAAAAACAACATATTATAGAAAAAAAAAAAAAGTATACAAATCGACCTTTGGATTATGTATTTTTTGTTCGTCGTTTCAGCTCAACTTGCCACTGGGGGGGTTATCATTGGTCTTGATAAGGGGAATTATTCTCAACGTCACATGCTCTGTTTTGTCTTCAGTTAGACAAAAATTACGTATAAAACACAAGCATAAATATATTTTACATAAACATATGTATTAATCATTACTTTTCAATGATTTGTTGTTTACTAATAAATATTTTTGTAAACAAGGATATTTAAAAATTTTAAAATCAGCTAAATTTTTGAGTCTTTAAAAACTACGTCTTTTGATAAATATTTATGTTAATAAAAATCTTTTTCTTACGGTCAGGTTTCGGAATAATAAAAATATGTCAATGCTTAATAAATTTAGAGTTTTATAGTGTCTACTCACCATCCTCGAAATCAAATATATTATCTACTTCTTCTGGTGACAAGGTCGTGGTAGTGATATTTGAATGTGTAACCTTGATATCAGAATTTTGGATCTTCGTATCATTTGGCAAAGTTGCCATCATATTTGCCGTATATGTCAGCAATAAAAGCGTGTCATTTAAAAACATTTTTATAAGACTATAACAATTTTTTAGAACAGAAAAACAATTTAAAAATTCACAAAAAAATACTAATAAAATGTAACTTTTTTTTTTCTGTTTTTCCTTGATTGGCATTAATCAAGTTACATTTTCACAGATATAATCACTTGTTTTACGCTAAAAATATTGAGATAGAGGAAGTCAGAAAGCTTTTGGTTGACTGATTCTTGAGTGGCACGCATTGTCGCTTGATACTGGCGGTTGGAAGAAAACCTATTGATGTACGTCAGACTTGTTTATCACGTAATTAATGGGGTCCACCACCGTCATTGAAATACAGACTACAGTCTACAGTAAAATGCGTCATTGGTCAAGATACCCTGATAATAATAATTGAAGAAAATATTGAAAATTCATAATCGACACAGTAGAAATGAAAATAAGTGACTAAATAACTTATCAGTTACACTGTTACCATGTATTTCACATACGTCCGTTACAATGGAAATATTTCACCGCTTCTTTCTTTATCTCGGTTAGATTTTTCTCTTCACTGTAAAGTTTATATATTAAAAAATTAATTTAAAATAAAAGTATCTACTTTGTTAGTTTTTTTTTCCTAAATTTTATATGAATAAACGAATTAATAAATACATCTTACTATGAAAGTCAATTAAGCCCAGTACTTCAATGAACAATGATTTTTCATTAAAATTTGTTATGTGTTAAATTATGAAATAAAAACCCATTAAAATTATTAATTTAAATAATAAATTGAGCAATATTTTATATAAATAATAATCCATTTTTATTCATGATTAAAATGAAAGTAAACTGAGAAGTAAACTGAGACGACTTGTACACAATAAAATAAAGACTGTATTTTCAGTTCAGCCATAAAAGTATCAACACGTTTGAAAAACTCTAAGCATGTAATTAATACCTGAAATAATTTTTAAATTTTGACAATTAATTTTATGACTAGTTCAAAAAATAAGAATAATAATAGTTTAGGCAAGTCAATTCTGGTTTTTTTTTATACACGATACTCAGCACACTTTAACGCATTCGAAATAAACAGCTGTTGAACGAATAATACAATGTGCTAGTGACCTCCAGGTGACTACAATAACCAAATACTACTGTGAGAGAGTAAGAGAAATCAAACACCCCTTACTGTTACGAAACCCTCTATATATTCTATAAATTCCTAGTACAATCCACCCCCAAATCATTTATACGTCAATCTAGCCTGTCGACCACTACCCTAGCATAGTGTATCTCTACAACCATTCAATTTTTACCATATAAGTTACAATTTTACTGTAGCAGCAACACCCTTAAGTACTCCTGGAACTTTCTGGGATCTTGATAAACGCTTTATCTTTGTGTTGTCACGTCTTAACCACAATGATAACTATTCTTTTTAACACTACAGTGTATACATTGTATCATGGAGTTTTATATGTAGACCTCTATGCACTGTATACACATAATTAACTCACTCGTTTTTATGTATGAATATCAACAATAACAATAATAGCATTACCCATATATAATAAAGTTATATTTGGAGTCAGTTGGCGCCTTTAAATAATTTTGTGTGCATCAGCGGCATGAAGGTTACCAGTTCTATAGATGGCGTCATTTGCAGTTGGGCATGCTGCAAGACCCTCTGGGACTCTCTTACGATCATATGATTTCCTGTTACAGTGCCCTATCGAAACCCCATTCATTTACATATTAGTGCACTTTATTTTCACCCTTTCTTATCGTTTTGAATTTTTTACGGGATATCAATCTGTTTTGATTTTCTTTAAAACATTATCTAGTATTAAACAGTATGTATATGTATTAAAAATTTATTTTAAATGCTATATTCTCAAATATTATTATTTTTACTCTACTTTGTTTGCAAAATAACAATAAAAACATAACAAAATAAATTTTTTATTTGCTGGGATTTCGTCTAAACCATTTAAATAGTTAGACACAATTATTCCTTTAATTGTGTTATAAAATCGAAGTAAAATAAAATTCTTAGTAAATAAACATATTCAATCAGCTCCTTAAAAAAAAAAAATGATAAATATAAACAAATGGATAAAAATTTATTTACTCAAACTTAAAATGTTCACTACTAAATAAAATATTGTGTCGACATTAAATTGAATACGATTTTAATTCTTATTTTTACTGAGAGTGAAAGTCCTACTACTTTATGGGATCCTGTTCAAACCGACGACACACAGACGTCTGGAGCTTTAACCCCTTCGGCATTTCATCGTTCTCCAGGATTCTGGCAAGCTACGCAATATGTTGTTGGACAAAACCAAACCTGGACAAAAAATGCCTAATGCTTTTGACAGGAAATGTGAAGAACAAACAAACTTAATTTTTTTTTTTTTGTGGGCAGATAATGAGAGGAAGAGCAGGGTTCCTGAACTTGAAAAAAAATATCCTATTCGAAGCACACAATATATTTTTTGTTACTTCAAGTTGTTATGCTATCCTGTTATATATTTAAAGAATATAAAATATCAAAGGAATATTTTAAAAAATCTCTTATAAAAAATATAATGTAAACGAAAGTTTTCTAGGATTGAGATTTTTTTTATGAATCCTAGAATTAAATTAACAATAAACTAAAAAATTCTTTTGACTGATAGTTCATTTAAGTTGGTTCTTTTTAATTTTGGAGAATTTTCCCTCCGTTTGGGAAAATGTTTTAAGCATAGTCAATTTTCGTCAAAAAACATAAAAAAAAAATTTCTCAAACTTTTTCAGAAACTAGAAAATGAAATAAAACAAGTTAAGAGCATAAGAGGCTGGCTGGGTCTTGAATTGATGATTATCAATCCCATGCATTATTAAAATTATGCGAACGTTTATGATGGTAGTCCCTAAACTACCAGCTTGCTCTTATGATACTCTGTCAAAGATGCCCTTTATATGAAGTCCCTAGAGGGTTAAATGAACTGTTTTCAACCACTACATTCTCGTTAATTGCATGTTTCAAAGCATATACAAGTTAAGAAACTATGTTACAGAATTATAGCTGAAAGTTATAGAATAACGAGATAGTTAACTCTTAGAGAGTAGTGTTTTATGTAGAGAACATGAAAATACTCTGTTGAAAATTACCAGGACATTATATTACTATAGAAGATGTATGCAATCATGGCTGTACATTGTTTAGATATTTTTTCCTCGTAAGAGATATTTTTTTTTAGAACCCGATTGGTTGCTGAATGAAAATAATACTATTTCTATTTAGAAAAGAATATGATATATTTGAAGCTATCATTAGGGTTGGTTAATATTATATTTAGGTTTTCTCGCCAAGTTGTTCAACTCAACATATATGCAAAGCAATATGTGTTCCTGTTAGATCTCGATCCACATTCAACTTTCACTTTCGTTTATTCTTGATTCAAGGACCAAGTTCAATCCACAATCGGTTCATTGTGTTAGTAAACTTTGTGAAAAGGTCGAAAAGTATAAAAATAGCCGGTGCGGTCATCCCATACTCTTTTGTTCGTTGTAAATCTAACGTCTGAAAAAAAATGCTTGATCTACCCAACAGTGAGTCCCTTTTCAAAGTCATCGCTTTGATCACATGATTTCCTAGTAAAAGTGCGTAAGTAAATGCCCTTGAAGGTTTCTGTCTCAAGTATTCACATGTAATATTACAGGTAATGTGCCAGCTGGTTTGAATATCTTTAAAATTAAGAACTGTAAATAGCTAAGTCATAGTGAAGTATCTTCGTTTCTCTTTTAAAAAAAATCAGTTAATTAGCTTTAAGGGCCTTGTCAATTAGGAAAACATCATCATTTAGAGTTAAGTGAATCATTTGGAATGCGTTTATACACATGCATACATATCTATATAAATGAATTCAAGCCTACATTTTGCCCAAGAACCGTGGGAACAATACGCCGGCTGTTCTTTCATTTTTTAAAAACCATAATCAGGGTACCATGGCGATTACTGAAGTATTCTTCATAAGGTTGAAAATTGATCTTGCTTTGGATGATTTACTTTCAAGTATGTAAGTCATTTTTCCGGGTTTCATCTAGATTTTCTCCAACTTTCTCCGATTTTTTTTCGATTTTATAAAATATAGACAATTGGAGATATAACTCTTGCCAGGGAGTGTCAGAGTGTGATCAGAACGTTTTCTAGATCCGTGACAGATGAACTACTGCGACCTATGAATTTGCTGTAATATTTTTCACCAAACTTCCATCATTTAGACACATTGCTTAAAGAAGGCAGATATATAGCTAAATAAATACGGCACTACTAGTCTGGAATATATATTGTATTATGCAGCTATCGGTAAAGTCACTCGCTGGATAATTTCTATCTAGTGACTTGTTTTTTTTTTATTACAAAATACTTTGTAGTTTTAATTATCTAACGAACTTAAAATAACGAAAAGTAATAATTTTCTTGAAGATAAGATGTTCATCCTTAAATATCTTAAGAATGGTATATCGAATTTCTAAAAAAAGAATGGAATATTATATTTATACTGCTTGTGAGGTTTGTAAGTGAACTCAATGAACAAATAACAACTACTTTGAAGGTTTCGATTTGCCAGTGGCCTAGACTGATCAGGGCATTATGGATGTCAAGTAATTTACAGTAACTCGGTGTTAGGAGTTAATAATAGCAGTGGAGTTGGCTTTTAAAAGAATTCTTATTACTGAGTCTAAATATAAGAAACTTTTTGTTTTCCGATTACATCTCTCTATCAAATTTATATTCTTGACTTTTTTCAGTTTCTTAGAATAAAGAAGGCAAAAGTAAAATTCTGAATGGTTTTAATTTTTCGAAGCGTCTTAGAGTATAAAGCCCAAGAAAGCTGAGGACAATAGACAAACTCCTCCGCATAACAGGAAAATATAAGACTCGAAGGCCAAAAAATATATAATATAAAAGTTTTTCTGTCCATGAAAAATGTAACTCTGTCAGATACTGTCTATTTGTTGAGAGCAAAAGAATTCCAGGGTTTTCTAACAGGGTAGTATCCCACTAACTAGTTTGAAAGTTGAAGAGAAGTTAAAATAAAAGCTTCAGCAGTGGTTGAAGGTCAATTGGTCTTATTTACTTTTATTTATTGTTGCTTTATGCACTCAAATTTACAAAGGTGGGATAGAACATACAAATATATATCGAATGATACTTTGCGGTTACGCTTGGTTGATTCCACATAAAAGAAACACGGTGACAGTTATCAGGGAGCCATGAAATTAGAAGAGTAGAGTCTTGGCTGTTCTATGCCCTTAGATGCCCAACCCTCATACTTTTTTCATCACATAACGGTTCATAACGTGCAATATGCCTGGCTTCCTAGATGCGTTATATTGCCAGCCAATTGACCAGGATGTGTAGCGGGACTGAAAGTTAGAGAAACTAAATGAAGGGTTCCAAACAAACGTCAAAACATTCATAGAAACTCTATCCAGTTGACAGAGATACGAGGAGGTCAACGAGGATTCGATCGACAACCCTCGCAGTTATACAAATGATCCGTCTACTTTTTTAATATTATTATTATTACTGTCATCATTGTTTACTGTTAATTGTAAAAGATTAAAGATTTCTATATTTTTAACCGTAGAAGGCTGGTTTTTTATTAAAAAATAACTCTAAATAACCTTGCAACATCTATACGGTCCTAGAAAAGTCGTACCTTCTCTTTATTCGTGAAATAATGAACATATTTATTAAAAAGATAATTTTGCATTAGATTTCGAACCTCATTCAAACTTTTTCCTTTTCTTGACAGTTTCTTTGTTATTAGGGATTCATGCTTTTATGATTTTTCAAATAATTGTATTTTTGTTTTAATTTCCATTTCACCCAAAGTCGCGTCGGGCTTTGAGCATACGGCTGGAGCATCTAGACCCTCAATTTTATTGGGTGGGAATTTATCCGGGCGTTTCCAATCAATCGGCTCCTTCCGGGGTTATCAGAGAAGCATAAATGCTATGGGAAAACCGAACTTTCCTATCGCTTCAACGCTGAAAATCGTTGAGAATCAAGAAGAACTAAAAAAAAAAGTTGAAAAGAGAATACCAACAGTAAAAAAAATTTAACAAATATATACACGTTTAGCACAATGACTGTCATTGACTTTTTCAAATTGCAATATCATTTCTCTATAGTTACTATATGTATTGTTTTCTATTATATGCGAAAACAATGAAAAAGCTACTTTTTGTGTAGTAAGGCTGGGTTGTTACCCTTTCCAAGTATCAATAGTTGTCACATATGACCCCTCCAATCATTCATGAACAAAGCTACAGAGATAAAAATCACTCACTCAAGTGCTTTGAATCACACATCGCTACCAAGGTATCATGAATGTTGAGAAGGTATTCTAATATTCTAGGGTCAACACAGCCAAAAAACATCTCGTTGTTATGCCTGCTCTTTAAGAACTCTGCATAAATATTTGTAATTATTTTTTGCTTTAATGATTACTTCAAAGAAATATTTAAAAAAAAAATTTTTCGAATAAATTAAAGAAGCGGATAAATTATATTAATTTTACTGACTGCAAAACTTATTATCAAGTTTTTTTTATAATAATTTTTGTGATTTGAAATATTTTTCTTGCCTGCCTTCAGATTTAAAAGTGTGTCATCACCGTCAAAACTATCTATTATAAATGTACAGGATCGATGGAGTCATAATGCGACTAGGCATCAGGCAGCTATCACTACTAGAAAGTAAAGTGTTCACACGATATTATATTTTTTTTTGTACTTAAATTCTGGGGAAGGCAAAAGTAACATATAAAAGTAATGATAAACTCCAAAAAAATATTTGATTCAAGTATAGTCATAAAAATAGTATAAATAAAAGAAGAAAAAAGTGAAAAAAAAAGAAAATATATTAATTGACTGATCAATCGAAAGGACTATCGGCAGTCTATCGGTTTGATTCCCAGTCGCCAGGCTAGCAGAATGTCACTACAGGTAGTGTCGAAAAATATGTTGTATTGGTAAATCTAACTGACAACGCTACTTTACTTTTATTAGATTCAGTTTGGTGGCTTTTTATAGACACCTAAATCATGCAACTCAAACTTGGCCCTTGCCGAAATTTCTTCAGTCTTTCACAAAATTCCTTCAGAACTTTCCGACTTTCAACGATGCTTCTTTACCGGGTACAATACAAATAATGCTATAACAGGTATATAATATATATTTAGTAAATAGTGTGTTAAAAATCTATGAAAATTCTCTGACACTTGAGTGGACGTCCTACTATTCGTCTATTTATTTGGTGATAGTTTGATATTCGAAAATAGCCAAATAGCAAATTATCATTCTTGTAAATATGTAGAAAAAAATAAAGAAAATCGTTAGCGCTTAAATGCAATGTTTTCTTATTACTAAGGGGATTGGCCCTTATTTTCAAGCCCCATGGCCACCTTCCGACGAATGCTGTGGTCCTGTTCAAAATGCGTGAGTAAAATCCCTTTTATATAGTAAATAAACGCACATCCATCATCCAATTCATCTTGATATTTTCTGTCAACATAATTTGAGTTCAACCCACATTAATGAACATTACTTGCTTTAATAGAACTACACGTTTTAAGAAAAACAAATGAACAGCAGAAGAAAATATGTTTCTTATATTTATTTGGTCGGTAATGTGTAGCTCTGTTGAGTTCGATTCCTTAATCTGACTTTAAAAATGACTTCTTTATCCAAGTTTATCTTTTGCACTTGTCCATGGATCTATTCACCATATAGAAGAATAATTGTATCGTACATAATGTACGAAAGCCAATGTTTTTGTAGTCTTGCTTAAAGCAAGTTTTTAAAAGTCTAAAGGTATTTCAAATGGAGAAAAAAGTGATGCACATATTACATACAAGGAGTAAGATTATTTATTTGAAATCTTAAATAATGATTCCGATGTATATAAATTTTGAAGGCTACGAACTCTTAGAATCTTCTGTAATCCTGTTGAAAATGCGTGGGCGCGGTCTCTGCGAGGGCCGTCCGAGGCCGATCGAGGTCGCACCCTTTTTGGCCACACGTGAAATATCGCGGGCTTTGACACAGCCTGCTGTCCAGCCCCTCTTTAATTATGTTTAAGGGGAGCTAAATCTATATATATATATATATATATTTGTATCATTGAAATGAATCGTCATTTTCTTGTTGCATAAATTATATCTACTCAAAAATTATCTTGTACATATAGTTATTCAAAATAGAGAAAAGCCTTGCCTTTTTAGGTAGACCAAATTTTTTTGTGTCGTATCAATGTTGTATCTTCCACTTATAACATGTATAAGTCAACACACGCTTTGAGTCAAATTTCAAACTATAACTTTCATTATTTTATATACATAGAAAATTCCTATACATCTGAGTGCCAAAACTAAGCGCATGCTCAAACTCCAGCTATGCTACTCTTTAGATCCTTATTCTCTAGGTACCAGCCTCCGAAGGGTGAATTTAGATGTGCTCCACCCCTTTTCAATCTTCATTTGGTGTATCAATTATAGAGTGAAACTCCGCCATATTCAAACTTTCTATTGTGACCATGACCTTCATCGCGAAAACTGATAATTACGAGAATAGCGAATGGCTGTATCGATATAATATTTATACATATAGGATGTCTTAAGTCAAGTTACATAGTCAGATATTTGACCTCCTCTAAATATGTTATATCTGAAGGGCTACGGGAGATTACCACGAGGTTTGACTGGTGCTTTATATATAAGCTCAAAGACGCACAGCTGATCCCGAGTGAATGCTCTACAAATAGTATTTATAGTAGCATGCCGCTTCTCTCCACTACTAAGTTTATGACAATTCAAGCTGTGCGCATGTTCATCCTACAGTATTAAAACTATATATATGTACATCTTTATTGATCGAACTTTTGTTTTTTAAGAAGAGTGAGTAGGCAGATGAATTCAGACTTTATGAAGTTATTTACAGATTCCATTCATGCTTCTGGACTGGTATATTTTGTCACAAAAGAAACATTTAAATGTGTTGGAAAGAGGATTCGAAGAACCAATCGTGTCGTTGAGTGGTGAATACTCTTAGGGCGTACGTCAGAACATCTACCCAAATCATAAGGATAACATGAAGGCTATGTTGGTCTTTTATTTATTCATTCATATATATATTAGGGTGGCCGCTATTTTTTTTTTTTTTTCTAATTCCTGCTCCTAGAGGTTTTTTTTTTTTGTCATATTGTAAAAAAAAATATAGGCAAAGTTTTAGAGCTTTATCTCAACTCTAATTAATTTTTGCATTTAAAATAACATTAAGTTTTTCTAAAATCCTTATTTTATGACAAAAAAAAAAACCTCTAGGAGCAGGTTTTAGAAAGAAAAAAATGCCACACTAATATATGTCCTGCTTAATGTCCTTAGAAAAAAATACTATACAACATAAATACGTAGTCTGTAGGAAATGTTGTACGTAGAGTTTCTTATTTTTTCTTACATTTTTTTAAGCTTGTAGAACAAATGTATAATCTTTTTTTTCTGGGACACTAAGTAGGTGTGCACATCATGATTTCATAGATGCTATGAGCTTGGGTTTGATTTCCGTTGGATATTATGAAAGGGATCTATGGAACTGTAGAAAACTTATACATATAAACGTGATAAGGTTAACTTGAGATCTCGTTATCATATAAATGTTTCTTCAGATTCCTGTATTCCTGGTCAAAGCGCGGGGGCGGCTCCCGCGGAGGGCAGGCCGTCGAACTCGTGGGGCGGAACCCTCACATTGAGGAGGCGGTGCGGAACACCAAGTACTCATTTGGATAATGGGACATAATATTTTCGATTTAGTAGCTAAAACTGAGCTGGAGTCGGAATTCTATTCAAATTATATAAATTTTATTTTATGTCATGACACAATATAGGGTGAATACCGTATCATGGGTACGCCCAGATATTTATCTTATAGGAGTAGACTGGTTGCTTTATATACACGCCCTAAGATTTGAAAAGTTTGTCAAAGAGGAATATAATTCACCTAATTTGATCAGTGGATAGTTTTATAATCTTCAGTAGAGACAAATATGTATTGAATTGTATAATCATACAGCGTTCGTTATTGATAGATTGCACACTCTTGAATCGAATTCAATAAACGTAAATTTGAATTTTGTTTACTGAGAATTTTTGGAATATTCTGTTACAGTGGACTATTCCATTGTCACTATTCTTAATTATTGTTTATAGAGTAAAATTTGATGCTCATTTAGATGAGGATGTTCCGCCTCCAAGACAAGAGGGTGGAACTGAGCTGCAAGCCCTATTTTCGCACCCAAATTAAACTATGTTAACCCATAGCATGTGAAGCATAGCCCGTCGACTTCTCTATGCTTCATAATCGCCTGCTCCAATTGTTTACTCTTGTATTGTCTAAAAAGACTAGAACTTATTATTATCATAAATAAAAAATAGACAAATGTAAACATAAACATTTAAACACATCCGCGGAGTTTGCTCCATGCATGCGAGAAGTTACTATATTTGCGATAAAAAAGAATTTTTTTCAAGGGAAACAATATAAATTGTTTCTATCCCCAACCTTTTTACTTTCTGCATTCCTAGTATAACTCGACCCTGTACAACTCTCTCTGATACGACCTTAATGAAAAATGTATGTTATGTATCCTGAAGACAGCAAGGCTTCTTTCAACATGAATACACCTAACGTATCTTCGCTCCTGTTCATTTGTGTACGGTTCTTTTATGTATGCAGAAGCTTTTCTCTACTTGATGAGGTGGTATTTACGTATGTTAATCGGGATAGTATCTATGTACAAAGGGGATAGGTGTGTACTTGAATATACGTATGAATAATAATTACACTAACGGTGACATTAGTCAGGAGATCAGGATGACACAAGAAGATAATTATAAAAGCCCTGTAGTATCCCTAGAATATTTCGCAGTGATCGTCAGTGAATGCCTTCTCGCATTATAAATGTTTTCTCGATGCAAACGGGTGGACGGAATCTTAACGAGTTAAAACTATATTTAGGCAGCATTAGAGCCTAGTAACGATAAATGCTCAAACGAAAGTGAAAGATGACAAATAATTAGCGAGTCTTTGCATAAAGCCGTGGTATGTTTTAGTCTCATTTCTGATTTTTGTTTTTTTTTTAGAGGGTTTCTATCCTATTTGAGAAACCGATGACTGTCGTTGAGGTAACGACGGTCTCCGAAGACCACAACGATAAACCAGAGGAACATAAGTAGATAATACAAACTTCATTTATGTTTTTTATGAGGAGGATGAGGAAGAGTTCTACAGATAAACGAATGGATGGATAAACAAGTAATTATTACTTACACTTTTTGTTCAGATTATAAACCACTGCAGTAAGGTGTTTTCGAGCCGTTTCTAGGTTTTTATCTGGATGTAACATTGGAATTAGTTGACGCAGCAATTTCGTTATTTCATTTAATGTTGTTAGAGAAAACCTTATTAATCATATCTATTATCATAAATTCCTTCGCTTAGGTCGATATCAAGTTCATGAAAAAATAAAAAACAAAATTAATATTATTTGTGAAAAAAATTCTGAAGTTTAAACGAGAAAAAATTACACAAGTTATTTTATTGAAAAAATAATTTCTACATGCAATGAGTTTGGTTGAGCTGCTGAAACATAAACCTCTTAGGGCAGCCTATCTCCCTGCTACATTGATGTAACGGAGTTGTTTACACTACGCATGTAACACTGGTTTCCTTTATCAACCTTCACTCGACTAGAGTCTGAGAGATGTATACCTCATCAATATCTAACTAATTCAAAAAATAATTATCATTTTTCCGCTTTTTCTCGTAATGGACCCATTGAAAAAAAATAATTTCTCCGCATTGTTTGATTTTGTTTTATATATATAAAATACCAATATTTTGCGTTACTGGTGGAATATTGATGCGCTAATCATTCTTGAATCTGACGCACCGTTATATTTATTACGCTCGATTGAGTTCTAAATGCGGAGAATGGTTTCCCCAGGAACGCAGATAGCATCAAGAGCATAGGGTCAAAATCAATACTCTGCCATGGAAGTTCCAAAGTGAGCGTAAAATACTCATTTTTAAATTATAAATGTGCGTTAAAGAAACTTCTTTTTCATCCTGCTACCCTGATTTTTGTCGTTGATTCTCTTATTAATATGCTGAATTATATTAAAATCATGACTAAACACTTAGCTCCTATTACATCAATAAACATTTCCCCGTCTTGCTATATGTGAACAAACTTTATGATTGTTATGTATACCTAATTGATAGCTGTATCATCAACCAAATCATAAATATTCATTATTCAAGTATTTGGGATCACGGTCAAGTGTAATGTGATACACTGATGATCAGGATACCATACAACATAAAGAATAAAGTTTTGGGCCTTTAATATATTTTAGGTCACGAAAATTCGATGTATACTCTACGAGAACAGTTTGTAACTTTAACAAAATAGATTTGGAAAAAAAAAATAATGAAATGTATGAATGAATGAACCCCAGAGACGGCTATTTACAAGTTAGTCTTGAATGTTGAAATATTTCATGAGTGCCTTCTTATTTGCCCTTTGTTAATTCCCTGGAGGGTAAAAAATGTTCACGCTCCAGTGAATTTGAAAGAAACTCCAGCGTCTGAACGAACAGGATATCATGACTGTCGTAGAAATTGTACCCCAAAGAATTTTGTTCCACCTAAACCTTCACATGAGTCCTTGCA
>JAPYYR010001349.1:0-26925 GCA_030523065.1 Aphidius colemani
GTGGTTGAAGTAATGCCAAAGAATTATTTAAGCCATTAGTTGTGGGTTTCATGGTACGTAGATATTTTGCTGTGCCAATAAGACGCAACGTATTTCTTGCAATTCCGCTCATTTTTTTTAACTCAAATTTTTTAAGCAAGAATTTATTAACAGCTATCAATACTACTAATTGTTTAAACAATAAATAGATTTTTTTAGACAAACTTTATAGATAACGTAAAAAGAGAACCAAGAAAATTATCAATGCGACTATGTAGCAGCAAGTTGCAATGCCATGTGTGTGCAATGTGCATATCGTGCATATCGTGCATATCAGGTGCTTTCTTTCAGAGAGAAGTCTTTTCTCTGTTTCTTTCAACAAAATCTTCTATCGGAGCTTCGGGTGAACGCCATCTGTTGAATCAGATAGCGTCATCTATTTGCGAGTATACAAAATAATTTCTAAAATATAAAATGGCTAAATATTGGGGTTAACTATGAAAACTAGAGGTCTCTAGTCTTCATAGCCGTCGTATTCTAGGACACCCCCTCCACTGAAGTTTATTCTCCTGGTCTCTAGTCTTCATAATAAAAAGAATAAAAAATTTAACCTAGCCTTTACTGGTTCTAAAAACCATTATTATCATCATGGACAAAATGAACAATAAAAAAGTAGTTTGTCTGATAATAAAAATAAATAAAATTGTTTAAATCTGCAATTACAAGAAATTGTCAATTGACAAAATATCTTTGCATAGGGGTGTCTGATAATAATAATAGTTATAGATATTATTATTATTATTGATATGTTATCATTTGCAATTTTAGGAAAAGGAACATGGATACGTGACCCAGTATAAACACTAATGAAAGAAAAAAAAATGCATAATTGTTTTTTTTTAAATTTAATTATAATATATGTTGGACAAAAAACATAAAATGTATGGGTATATTTGTTTTTATTATAATTTCATTATAATATATATTGGACAAAAAACATAAAATGTATGGGTATACTTGTCATATTGTTAAAAAACAAGAAAAAAAATAATTATTATTTTTAATCTAAATTCTTCTGTTTTTTATATAAGGAAGAAAACGAATATATGGTACTGCACTGTCCAAGTTAATTTCGATGCAAGCGTCTTGTTGGATAATAACACTGTAAAATTAAAAATAATATTATTTACAAAACTTTTTTATTGACATTATTTTGTAATTTAAATAATAAGAGAAAAAGGTTTAAAATTATTCAATTTACTATCGATCCTCATGAGCTATTGGTTCAATGATTACATCACCACTCTCAAGTTCCATTCGAAGTATGTTTCCTTTTTCTTCTAGTACTTCAGCATTAAGTTCATTATTTCCATTTTCAGGCAATGTCTTGTAAGCTTCAAAGTCAATTCTGTGATTGACAGTGCAACTGTAAAAAAAAAATAAATATTTATTAACAAAAGTTTATTAGAGTTTATAAAATGAATAATTTAATCTCTAATATGAATAATTTGAATTGACAAATAATTATTATTGAATAATAATTCAACTTACTAGTCATCACTATCTTCCATCTTTATTATTTTTCGAGCTCCTTCGAGTGACGCAGTCATGGGAAAATTTAATTTCATTTCTCCTTTACGATTAGGTCTATCAGTTCTAAATAAATAAACAAAACTTATGGTTAATTCTATTTTCACATAGTTTTTAATAATTTAAAAAAAAAAAACATCTGTTTGAAAAAATTGATAAACATTTGACTTACATTTCATCTTCTGAAAATACCGGTGGTATTAAAGTTCCATCTATAAACGGAAAAGACTGTCTGCACAATAATAATAATAATAATAATATTAATATAATAACATAATTAAGAAATATGATAACCAAATAATTTTAAAATAATTGATTAATGTTTAACTTACACAAAAACTGACTGATTTGATGATAATTTAGCATCAATCACTGAAACATCAGATATAATTTTTCCTGAAGTGACATTACAATCACCATTCTCCCCACGTATGCGAGGCTTTTCGTGAGCTATAATGTTAACTGTGTGTTTCAAAATGAAACTGTAAAAGAAAAATAATTAATCGAAATTCGAGATAAGTCAGGTTTTTATAACTGAATGAAAAATTAATAACAAATACAACTTACGTTTCTTCTCTATTTTTTACTCGGAATATTAATTTGTCACCATCACGTGAAACATGCCATTTTCGATCGAGGTTCAATCGTCCCTTATCATCTGGATCAGCAGTTTTATCGCTTTCGGGTTCAATTGATTCTCCATTAAGTTGCATGTTGAATGTAGGATGTAAAATTACTCTGTGAAATAATAATTTTCATCAACAGTTCAATCAAGATAAACCCGAAATAAATAATTTATACTCAATCTTTTGTCCAGTTGCTTAACATTTAGTTGATTTTTTAATAATTATTTAATTCAAAATATAAATTTTATTATAAAACAGAAATTTGAGGTGAAAAATTGTCGTAATTTTGTCACTAGATGTCAAGCCCCAGGTCAATCATAATTTTAATTTTTAATGAATTTGGTTTAGAATTATTGATTAATATTCTTCTTACCTTCGAATGTCTTCTACTCCTATTAATTTTACTGAACCACTACTGAGTGATGCCTTGAAAAGTCCAGTTTTGGCTTTTGTTACTTTTCCTTTTTTTTTTATTGATAGTGGAAGTTTACTCGGAAGTAATGACGAAACGATGTGTGAATGATCGGCGAAATGCTCTACTGTAAAAACACCTGACGTTGATTCCGCTGTAAAAAATAATTCAAATTAATATAAAATAATACTCAATATATATATTTTTTTTTTTCACTCAGATTTATGGAAAATGACTTCTATCATACAAATGGAGGGGATTAACCCACACTTTAATCTCTATGACTCGTGGGGCGGACCGCACGAGTAATAGATCGTTTCATGTAAAAACCGAATTCACTCGAATGCTTTTTATAAAACTAGTAAAACGACTAGAAAAATAAATAATGAAATGATACTAATGGATGAAAATTAAAATTATATTTTGATGATATTAAAATGAGGTGGGAAGAAGGTCTATCATAAACCGCAAACGTTTATTATAGTATATTATTTTATTTTAATAAAAATTGTTAATGACTTAATTTGTTAATTAAATATCATTTTAATATTAAATTGAATATTTGATGCCGTGTCCCCTTCTCTCGAAGTAAGATTCGCTCAGTTTACGGATGCGCATTAAATAGCTTTTTCTGGCTTTTTTTTTCCACCCTCGTTGTCTATGATAACCTTAAATTCACTTGAAATGACCCTTTGAATCCACTCTAAATTGTTCGCAATCAATATTTTTTTTGAATAAATTAAATAAAAGTATATCCGTTGTATTTAAAATATTGTGGTTGAAGTAATGCCAAAGAATTATTTAAGCCATTACTTGTGGGTTTCATTGTACGTAGATATTTTGCTGTGCCAATAAGACGCAACGTATTTCTTGAAATTCCGCTCATTTTTTTTAACTTAAATTTTTTAAGCGAGAATCTATTAACAGCTATCAATACTACTAATTGTTTAAACAATAAATCGATTGTTTTGACAAACTTTATACTAGATGACGTAAAAAGAGAACCAAGAAAATTATCAATGCGACTATGTAGCAGCAAGTTGGAATGCCATGTGTGTGCAATGTGCATATCATGGAAGTGAACATAAGCTGATCTCTGCCTATGAAGACTAGAGGTCTCTAGTCTTCACCGTATTCATTAATGCTCATTTTCACTCAGCGATATCTAAAGATAGCGCTATAAAAAAAAAATTGAATATAAAATGGCGCTGTTAATAGCACGCTGAAATTGCGAAACTGATTGGGTGCAATACAGCCAACAAATGCAATAGAATGCAATAGAATTAGCTTCGTTATTTATTTCAATATTATTTTGTCTGCAATAAATATATTAATTATAATAAACAACGAGCTCATTTATCTTCAAATTCAAAAAGACAGTATTGTACAGTAACACATACATAGACATTATACATATACAGATAGTCTGAGGTAAGACACGACTTTGATTTTTTTAAATATTTTATATATTTTTTTGTACATAATAATATATGTATTTAATTAAAATTCAATTTATTATTATACTCATATGAACTCTTAATATATTTGATATTATTTTAGTTGAATAAAAAATTATTGTATATTTAAAATATTCGGCTCAACAACCTGTCGTCAGCAGTTGGCCAACTTCCCATATTTAAGTTATTTTTATTTCGCATTTTTTAGATGTATCAGTTATCTATTAAATTATTTATGAGGTTATTTAACTGATGCACTAAAAAGTATGTTTTTTAATTTTTAAATAATACCATTTTCAATTTAACAACAAGAAAAATGTGTTGAAATAATAAATTTATTAAAATTTTAGATGAGTGATGTACCAAAATTATGTGGAAAAAGACGGAGTATTGTACGACGTATTGGTTCATTTTTACCAATTGCACCACCACCAAAAATATATGTCAGTGTAACATCATTACATTCCATGACAAATTCAATGATTAATGAAGAAACAAATGGAACATTAGCTGATTTTAATGAGTAATTATATTTATATGTTATTTATTATTTTTCCTCATCATAATATTTATTTATTTATTTATTTATTTTTTCATCATAAATTAGTGGTAGATTATCTGGAAGTAAACCAGATTTATTAGAGCCAATTAGTTTTGGATCAGAAATACGTCTTTTAGCATTGGAACAAGAGCTTCAAGAATTGAGGTCACAAGTGTCTGTTATTGTTAAATCAACAACTACAAAACAACCCTGTAAGACAATTGATAATAATAACAACAACAAATAATAATAATCATAATAATAATAATTTAAAATTAATAGATTCTTCAACAACATCTCTAGTATCAAATGGCAATTCAAATAATAATAACAACAACAACAAAATAAAAAGTAAAGCAATGATACCACCACCACCACCTCCACCATTACCACCACCATCAACACCACATATTGCCAGAAGATCAAGTTTACAAGATCACAAATTAGAAGACCGTAAAAAACCACTTATTGCACAAAAATCAATGGGTGATATGCTCAAGGACATTGACAAAATTAAATTGAAACCTGTTGAAAGGTAATGATGATTTATCAAGTTGAAATTTAGTCATTACTTTGGTTCTTTTTTTAGATCACCTGGTGGACGTCCATTACGTGCTGCTAAACGTGAAAATAGTCCTTGCACTGATTTACAAGAAATTTTACGTAAACGTTATCATGCAATGACATCGCCAGACTCGAGAAACTCGTCTGCCTTGAATATGGATGATTCATTTTGAAAATGACAGTACAAATAATATTAATGCATTTTTCATCGTTAGAAATAACCAAATTGATAGTATCATGACACATGATTGTTATATTGGTCATTCGATCCATATCATATATTAATAGAGCTGCATATTTTCTTTTTTTTTTTTTGAATAACAACAAAAGGCACAGTAGATTATTTAAACTAGATATCAACAAGTTTGTTTTTGTTTTTTTTTTTTTCTCTCTTTTTACGCTGGTCAGTTCGACTTGACAGTTGCCATAATAATAGCTCCATTAATTCTTTTGAAAAGAAATTTAGTAAAGAGTCTGGTTGATACCTCAGGTTAATAATAGTTAAAATTAATATCCATGCTGAGATTAGATTGTAGAAGTTGACAAATAGGAAAAAAAAAACAAAAAGGTGAAAGAATTAAGGAATGAAATTAATTGTTAATTTTTTTTAATTTTGTTTCATCATTTTGTGTCACAAGTGCTAATTATTTATATGAAAAAAAAAAAGAAAAAAAAACTGTCATCGTGATATTAAATTTTTTTTTTTTTTTACTCAAAGAGCTTTAGGCTTTTATAAATTAATAAACGAATTTTAAATTTAATTAAAGACCCTAAATGAGGGTGCAATTGATAAATAAAGTTTATATTATATAATATTATATTTATTTTTTTTTCTTTTGTTTCATATCATATTATCATCCATCCATCATCATCATCATCAACAGCAACATGTTAAGTAAATTTTAGAGACTGACTAATTGTGCGTCCTATTATTTGTGTGAATGTAAGTAAGAAGAGTTTTGTACTTGAGGATTTAATGAACATAACGATTATATAATAAACGTTATTGTTATACAAATTTTTCAGCTTGTTGTTATTTATATGTTTATTTTTTTTATAATTAATTATTTATAGATGCTTTCAAGTACAAACACTAGGTGGCAGATGGCATATAACAATCACACACAGACACACTACACAACACAAAACTTGTGTGTGTGTGTGTGTGTGTGGCAAGAGAACTATTATTTATTTATTTTTTTTTTCATCATCTTCATTGATCCTCATCATATATGGATTGGTTTCATTGATTTTCTGATTATTAATCAAGTTTTTTTTTTTTCTTTTTATATTAATATTGACAATTGACACATCGCAGCTGTTGTTTAATATAAAAAAAAAATTAGTGATTATTGTCACAGTGTGTTTTAGATAAAAAAAATATTTAAAATAATTCAACAGTTGATCAAAATACAAACATACATATGTCAAAACTCAAGAATTATTTGAATGTTAGTTTGATATTTTGTAATCAACACTATCATTATAAAAAGTATCAATTATTTACAATTAAATACGACATTTTTTGTTGTGAATAAGATCAAAAAGGTTGAGGTTATATTGTCTATTGGTAAATAGTTGTCAGTATGTTTACAACATCAACTTGTCACCAAAATGACAATCAACACAACTCATCAATTAACCAGCAAACAATTTAAAAAAACTCTCTCTTTTGGTAAGTTGAAAAATAACAAAGCTGTTTTTATTTTTTTCTATAAATTTAATTTTGTTTATTTATTCAACAGGCTTATCAAAGATATTATAAAATATAAAAATGGTTGTAAGCCTTGGACATTGAATTAACAACATATGTTTTATCTCGTTCCTGGACCTGGTTCCAGATGATTATCATCAAAACATTGTTCAAGTAAGTTTAAACATGTTAATCAATTAAAATAAATCATTAATGTCCACCACCACCACCATCAACAAACTAATGCCTAATGACGTGATGTTTTTCATGTAAATTTATTTCATTATTATGACAATGAAAAGTTTAGGTGAAAGTTATGAAAAGGGTATGAAATTTATTGCTTTCAATTTAGTGTTAAATTAAATTTTTGTTTTTTCCTTATTCACAATTGTTAAGTAGAGACATTAAATTAAAACAATGAATCAGCAACTGCCATATTTCACTGTATTTTTTACTATAAAATTAACTAAACTATTTATCAAAAAATTTTAAATTGTGTTAAATTTACCCTCTGACATGGTAATTTGATAAAGCAAATAGTGAAAAGTCATGATTTTCATTCATTTTCACTAAAGTTTATTAGGTGAAAATGTAAAAGTTTCATGTGATCTATATTGTGTATATGTAAATAGCCATATGGGGGAAATAAAATAAGTACATATCTACAGAAAAAAATAAAATAAAATTTAATCGGATCGATTAGATTCCTTGAACTCGAGTGCGAATGTCTGTCCGGCAGTTGGCGCATCCCTCGTAATATTATTTTGCACAAAATGAAAATTAAATGAATTTTTCCACGTGTTAAATGTATCCGGTTATATCAATTAACTTGACATTATATATTCCATTTAATTGCTGATAAAATATTTAATTTGTTTTTTTTTTTTGTTTTTATTAAGGTTAAAAAAGTCTTGAACAAAACAATGCCAAGAAATTCAAGATCTCGAGGATCACGTAGAGCTCGATGGGGCACATGGCGTCGTAAGCATCCTCCGGTGAGTTTATTTTTTTATAAATTGTCATTATTTGGCTTTTAAATTTATTGCAAACGGGTAGTTTAGTGGTTTTTTTTCTTTCGTTTTCCTTTCTAAAATAATAAATGAAGCTTATCAATGCACACCGACTTGATGATGGCGATAATTAAAATAATTTTAATTAATATTTTCCCATTAAAATTCAATCAAGATAAGTAATTTTATATTTTTTTTTTTTTCCCAAATGAAATTTTATATTTATTGAGAAAACTCAATACCAATGCAGGTTTTTTTTTTTAATTTAATATATTAAAAAAGCAAACAAACTTGATTCAAATTTATATGTATATAAAGACGAAAAATACCTGATTTCAGCATCAGCAGCATCACTCTGAATGAGCTTATCTGATTATATTTTTTTATTTTTTTTTTTTATTTTTTCGATAACCCCTCTCAATCCCATGTATTTTCCAATAAAGCTTTCTATTTTTTTTCCGGAATTTTCCCTTGAAATAAATTTTATCTTTCGTGTAAATAAAATTTTTTTTTTTATATATTATTTTCAATGTTATGTAGGCAAGTTTCAAGTTCTTCGACAAACTCCAATGATGACAATAGCAAAATGTCACAATCTCATTTTTCTTATTTCTCATTTTCTCACAAAGGGAAATTTTTTTCGATCGACTACTTTTTCTTGACCCTCGTTTGTCAGGTAGACAAGACCTCGGAGAAACATAAAAAAGCTCCATCCTTTTTCACTCTTTTACTTGTTTGTAAATAAAAATAAAGAGTGAGTTTATAGTTTTCCGGGTGTTTTTTATTTATTTATTTTTATTTTTTTTTTTGATGGAATATTTTATGGTTATTTTGTGGATTGGATATACACACATTTGGGTCATGAAAAGCTTTCTCTTGCGGTTTATTTTTTTCTTTTAAAAATTACATGGATTTGACGTAGCATATACTATTTATTGTCCACAAGTTTGTTTTCCGATAAAATAAGCTTTAAATTGCAATTTCCCAGTTTCAGGGTTCATGTAATACCCAAAAATTATTCGTTTTAGGGGAAATTTTAGTTTATTTTTTTTTTTTTTTTACATGAATATAAATGAAATTGAATAATAAAATGCCATAGATTATCTATTTATTAAATATACATATATGTAGCGAAATATATTTTACATATAGGCACAAATGAAGTGAAAATTTATTGATAAAAGCCAAGTGCTTCAGTCTAATGATTGCTTAGCATGAGTCATTAGTATCGCTTCGTTAATAGACACATAATGTGAATGTTATTATTATCATCAAACACTTTGATAAATTAGCATTACCCTTGATGCGTACAAGTATTTTTTATGCGTTGTTAAATAGCAATCAATTGATTAAATTTATATATTTTAAAATAAAAAAAAAAAAAAAAACATGTCAAGCTTCGATTGAATGATGATGATGATGATGATGATGATGATGATGATGATGATGATGATGAAATATCGAACAAATCTTTTGTCAGTTGTATGGTCTTTTTGATATGACAAAAGGAAAGGGTCATGTATATTTGAAAAACATTTGTTACACTGTCAATGATTTGATAATTAATTTATCATTCAATGTTTATCTATTAATCTATATATGATTTTTGAAGAAAAAAAATAATTTGTCTGACAAATGAAGGGTCGAATGTTGTTAAATATTTCAATACGTCAGAAACTTTCATTCCATTGGCTTGCGACACTGTCCATTCAACATGATTAAGAGCTTTTTCTTTCGTTTTTTTTTTTTTTTATTATTATTGGAAATTTAGTCTGCTATCTGGGCATTAAATTGAGATTTACCATTAGTAGCTATATAGTTTTTCTTTTGAAATTTTATTTAATGAAAAATGAAATATATTGAGTGGTTATCACTGCATCATGACAGCTCATTTAAAAAATATTAATTAGAAAGAATAAAAAGTTTTCAACAACTTTATCAAGAATTTTTAAATTTGTTTTTCAACTTATAGTCAAATGATTTAATTAAAATTAAAAAGAAAAAAAAAAAAAATTACATTTATATATGTCTCTGTAGGATAAATGACAAAAAATATACTTTAATTTTATTTTTTTCTGTTCCACTTTTTAAGAGTGAAAATAGAAGATTACATTTTTAAACTTTTTTAAAAAATAAAATGAAATAAATTGTCGTTGATTATTATTTTCAACGATCAATAATAACAAGACACACGTTATCTCAAATTAAATAGATAACCTTTTTTTACCTTTTTTCCCATAAATTTTTTGAATAATAATATTTTTTAAAAAAAAAAAATAAAGAAAAAATTAAAATACATGTTGTATATATACCATACGCATATACAACTTATATAATGAAATTTCACAGTCACGTATTGTACCTTGAGGCATTTTCTAGCTGAAAGCACAGGCTATATCCTTAATTTCTTGTGGTTGACTCAATCACATTGTTCGTTTGTCCCCAGGGCAATTTTATCCCCAAAACAAATAAAAATAATCCACAAATTTCTGTTAAATTTAAAGAGCCCCTTTGTGGCTTGTTATTTAATATATTATTTAAAAAGTTTAAAAATAATTAAAAAGACAAATTTAACATTGGTTATCACTCTATTATTTTTAAACATAAAAACTTGATCATCATCATCATCATCATCATCATCTGTTGTTGAAATATAATTAAATCACAAAAAGGATAATAATATTTTATTTATTTACTTGAAAAAAACAACGTCATTCAGTCTGTGAATAATAATAATAATAATAATAAAGTTGAAAAGCTCCCTAGAGCTCTAGTTTACGTGGGTGATGTTGGTGATGTTGGTGATATAGAATTGAGACTTGAGAGTACTACTTGGTGGGTAGTTTTAAGGGTGCACCCATCAAGTAAATTACCTGAAGGCAATATTTTCACGCATTGTCCTTGTCTTGCACAGGTTAATGTCCTCTTATCTATTTTCTCTATATTTTTTTTTTCCTCTCTCTTGACTCTTTTCAGTCTCATCATGCACAATTTTTTTCTATATACCCTTTTTATCTCGTCGTAGCTGCTGCTGCTGCTGTTGCTAAAAGAAAAATGTATATAAAAATCCTTCAGATTGCATTTGTCACTTGTATTCATTGTGTGACAGTTTACGTTCTACTTTTTTATATAAAAAAAATGAGAAAAATATATCATCATTTATAGAAATATAATTTTATTTTTTAATTAAAAAATTCGTATATATATTTAATATATATTTATTTCATCATTTGCGAGAGATACTGTTGGAAAATAATAAAAAATAAAAAAAACTGCCGAGACGGGGAGTTTTTAATGGGATAATTTTTTTTTTACATGTCAGTACATAAAGTTTGAATAAAAGGTCATCGCAATGGGTCTCTCTATATCCATAATATACTTATAATCAAAGTATATTTATTTATTTCTATTCTCAGCATGTTTGAAAGCCCTGCAGAATAAAAATAAAAAAAAGTTTAAATAAATATTCAAGTGGCACCCTCAATGCCCTGGCACTTTCTTCACAGTGGGAACACTTTTACATAGTCGCATTAACGCCTGGATGGTAAAACTTACCAGAGTGTCACTAATAAAGTAAATCATTTTGTTTGCTCTATTTTTTACCAATGGATTTCTCGAATAAAAATACAAAAATACAAGAATTTCATTTAAAAAATATCTAATTAAAACACCTGCAAGCTTTTTTATTTTAAAATAATTGAGCAAATAAATTGTTCCTTTTTTAAATATAATGTTGGTTGCATGATTAAAAAAGTTTTTAGTCTGCAGACACGAAAGCAAATAGCAATGGAACCGTGCAATTTACGAAACAATCAGTGATTAAGCTCACTATGCTGTTGCTACCCTTTTAGAAAATTCTTAAAAAAATATTATCTCAAAATTTTTTTTTTTAAATAAAATAGTGTATGAAAATTGGATCGTTAATATATAAATCCAGGAATTTGTAGTGTTGTATCCCCGGGCAGATAGTCTTATGCGCACGCATCCAATCCCCAGACATTTTTTATTTTCATTTTATTTATCTCTTTTTCCTTCTTTTTATATTTTGACCTGCTCTTTAGCTTTTCTCTTGCGACTCATTGAACAACAACTGCCGCGATTTATTTTTCAATTTTACATACTTGAAAAATAATATTCCTCTGCGTTTTAAATTTTTCCCTTTTTTTCCAAGTACAATATTTAATACAAAAAAAAAAAAAAAATAGTTGATCAAGTATGTAGTAAAACTAAAGATTAAAGAATGAGCAAGAAATAATAAATATACACAGAGAGAGAAAAATAACTTGCAGTCGCATGATGAGAAGAGTTCAATGACCTCTCCTCAATTCAGCTGCGTTTTAGACGAAATGAATATAAAAAAAAAAGACTAAATTACATGCTAAAATCAATTTTTCCAATCGGATAAACTAAGCACACATATTACCGTTGCAATGTAATGTTTTGGAGCTCAAAATAGTCCTTTGACCCCTTGCAAAAATAAAATGAAATAAAAAAATATCAATAAATTTACAAGTACATTGAATTTTATTTTATTATTATTGTTAAAGTTAATAATTTTTGCAACAACTTGGCTTCTCTGCCGACTGTTGGTTCTCAGTCGATAAGATTTTCACAATTTATAAAAAAAACAAATAATAATAAAAGAAATTCATGTGATAACTCACACACACACACACGCACACACATATAAAAAGAAAATTCATATAGGTATACGTATAATACGATGATAGTGTAGAGATGTTGATGGAAAAGTGGGAGTTTGTTATTGATCCTTTTGATAGTCGTCTGGGTGAAAATGTAGAGTCTGGCTCAGCATGCATATATATTATATTGCATGGTATGGTATGGTATGGTAGAGAAGTACTATGCTATACAGATAGATTGGTGGTAGGCAGGTGTATGTGTTGTTAAAGTTTATACCGAACATTGCCGATTTCGCGTATATCCGCGAACCTTTTTGATTGGTCAGATGTGCGTTTTGGTCTCGTTGCGATGAGACACAACTCTGCCAAGATGAGAGAGGGAATAAATACAATAATAAAACAAAGATGACTGTAGTATCGTGTCGCCGCCACCCTTGCATTTTATTCAGTGCGTGAAAAGCCACCGGCCGGCTTACATCGTTTGTCTTTAAGTTGACATAATTAATAACTAATTTCATTGACACGACAAGTTTACAGTAAATTATTTATATTATTATTGTTGTTGTTGTTGATTGTTTACGCATCAATGTAATTGAGTAAAATTATATAACATCAGATCCTAATTAAAGTCGTGATTTTATTTTTTTTTATTTTTAATAGAATAATTTTAAGAGGTCTTTCAACCCTTCCTCCCTCTCTTCCAACCAACACATTTTTAAATTTCTATTATTTTTTTATCTTTACAACAACAAATATCTTTATTTTCCATTTTTTAATTTTACTCTGTGCTGCAACAACATCAACAACAACAACAACAACAACAATAATATAAATAATTGATAAAAAAGTATCTCATAAACCAAGACAAGTTATATAAATATATAAAAGTGTGTGTGTGTGTGTGTGTGAGAGAGAGAGAGAGAGTGTATGTATGTGTAAATATATAAAATGCTAAATGCATCTTAATTGTTGAGTGGTTTATATTTGACTATCTTATCATTTGTCGTCCGTCGTCAGTTGCAGACATTGTGTATTTTAAAATTGATTTATTTCTCATCTTAATAAATTTCATTAATTTCTTTATAGATCTATAAAATAATAATAATAATAATAGTACATACTATAGTGGTGTTTTGGTGGTAAATAATATAATAATCGTGCTTACTCGACCGTCTCACATGTGGTGTGTGTTTGTAACAGGTGACTGGTGCAAGTGGCACGCGACTAAAAAATGATATTATGTGATAAAAAGTTGTGCTGTAATAATAATGATGATGATGATGATGATGATGGTGATGATGATGACGATGACGATGATGACAATAAAAATAATGATAATAATGTAAATAAAATAAAATCTAATTTAATATATAAAATATTTTTCATATAAATAAATTAAATTTTGAGATTCGAATGATTGAGGGTTGCAAGTGTCATCATCGTCGACGTAAAAGACGAAAATCTGATATTAAAAAATATAAAAAAAATAGTGTTAAACTGGCGTCATTAAAACGTGAACAAGAGTCTCGGGATACTCGGACCCGTCGACGTATTAATGGTCCTGGTGGTGGTGGTGGTGGTGGTTCATTATCAAGTAATGGAAGTGCAACTGGCATACAATGTGGTCTTTGTGCTGTTTTAACTGGTTTATTTAGACGTGCATTGTGCATTGCCGGTAGTAGAAGAGGATCTGGTGAATCTTGTTATCAGGAATTGACATGTGAAAATCAACAACAAGATATTATTGCAACGACAGCAACAACAACAACAACAACAACAACAACTATACAAGAAAAAAGTTGTAATATTGTTGTATCTGTTGTATTTTCAACACCTGAAAAAACATCATCATCATTATCAATTGATGATGATGATAATAATAAAAATATTCATAGCATTGAATTTAAGGTAAAAATTATTATTTATATATATATATTAATATAACAACTTGAAGATGATTGTCTTTATCTTATGACTCGTTCCACGTGTCACTCTCTCTTGACAAAAAAAATAAAAATATTTTTATCATCTTTCAAATCAATTTGAAATATAAAAAAGTACTCGAGTACAAGTCAACTTGTATACGAAATTTCACCTTTTTATATCTGATATTTTTACTATATACAAATTCATTGGTCATTGAAATTAATTTGGAAGAATTTCCAATTAAAATACTCTATTGATCTCTCGATATATAGTAGATATATAGTAGAAATATACTGTAGATTCCAAAGTTGATGAAAGAAAAATATGTGAGATATTCAAAGCCCAGTCTCAATTGGAATTTATAAAAAAAAAAAAACATTTAACCAACTCACGCACATATTATTCTATTGACTAGTCAGCTGGCACTACAGATTTTGTCAATTAGAAAATAATTTAGTGTTATTTTCTTTAGCTATTTTTTTTCTCTTTGATGACGTAAAATTACCTCGAGAAAATAATAAGTTTTAATGATGTGTGTATCTAGTATCTACCTACCCATCTATATATCCATAATATTATGAATATGATGATAATAATGATTATGACCGGAAATACCTGATGTGAATTTCACACATAAATTTATCAAGTTATTTCATTCAGCGACATAAATTTATTGTAATTGTTTTGATTATCACAAGATATATATATATTTTTTTTTATCGAGATAAGGCCAATTAATTGAAAAGAATATTTTAATTTTATTGTTTGAAAATAAAATTTCTATAATTATTCTACAATTTATGAATACATCTTGTGACCTATTTTTTCAAGTAATTTTACCTTGAAAAAATATAATAATTGTGTCAGTTTTAATAATTAATAATATAAAAGATATTTGGCAAGTTGTTTTTATTATTTATTAATCAATGTCAATTGGTTTTCTGGTAATTCTGACGTCAAATATCACACAATTCGGGTCAATCGTAAATACACATTGATAACACACCCTCTTATCTTTTACAGGGGCTACTTAATACTTATTTTCTTGTTTTTTTTTTTTCCTTCAATTGTTGACTAAATTTTTTAGTAAATTGTATATTATAACACGTGCGACATCATCTTTTATGTTGTCAAATATAAACTCGTTACATACATATCCAATTTCAGCTTCCATTATTTTTTTCTCCTTTTATATTGTAATATTGCTCATTTTTTCAATTTGTCGACAAACCAAAAATATGTTTTTTTATTTTATCAGCAATTTTATAGTCTCGGGATATTTTCTCTCTTATTTTTTGAAAATAAAAAAGTAATAATACAAATAATAATACTGAAATTATCATCAATTAATAGTTATTAATAAAAAATGGTGCCAATAAATTCAAGTATCAAAAATATCTAGTAAAGAAATTCATAAATTTACATATTATATATATAAAATTCATTAAATTTATCTGTATAATTTGAATTTTAAATATTTTTATTGCGAAAGATTTAGATATATATATACAACTATTATTGTCATGTGTAGACTTTAAATAATTTTTTCAAAACTATATAAATGATGAAATTCCAAAAACATAGGTCAGGTCTAATCAACAAAAATAAAATTAAAATAAAAAGCCCCTCAACAAGTTTCTATTTTAAATAAATTAAAATTCTCTAAAAGTGTTGGTTGACGACAACTTTGATTGTTTGTTTGTTTGTTTGTTTGTTTACTTATTAAATTAAGACCCAAAGATTTTCATGTGTGTGTGTGTAAATATATAATTATATAATATGGAGAGAAAGAATGAGTTTACAAGGCCTGAGGACTTCAGGATCGTCAAGCTGAACCAGGTCAATCGCTAGTTCGATCCGTCAAACGTGCCTCGACTACTCAACACTTACTTGTTCCGATTTTCATTTCTCTTTTTTATTATTCCAACTATTTTTTTTGCTCGCACTTACTTACCACATAAATCTCTTAATTATATTATATAAAAAAAATGTTATTGAATATTAATTAGTTTTAAAAGTGGTGGCAAATTGTGTATTTATATTTATATAAATAAGCAGACCGCCGGATGAGATGTATAAAATATTAGGTGTGAGAGCACTATGCTACACAATAAACAGTAAACACCCTTAACTGTTGATATTTTAGCCCCAATAAACCATTAGCCTTTTTTGGTCCTTTAATCTTTATCTTTCTTTTTTTTTGCACCACATGTGTAGATTATATAGATTTAAGCCAATAAAATTTTTGCACAAAAAGCAACAAGGCATTACCGGAAATGGCACATGTGCAGCTTTTTTCCAATATTTTTATTTATATTTTTTATAGATCTTGTATGTAAAAAATATTTATTTATTTATATTTATTTATTGTTTTAATTTATATTTGTTTAAATATTTTTGTAATTCAAGACGTCACGTAAAATATACACATGCAATGAGTCTGTATGATGATCTAAAATTTATAAAGAAAAAAAAAATTAAAATAAATAAATATACATAAAAATAGCGTGACATATATTTATACATAAACATATACATATAAATGTGTGTTACATGCAAAATTGAGGGCGTGCATTGTGACGTAGCATCATCATCATCATCATCATCATCATACACCACACGACGAAAGCCATTATTCACATTTACAACATCAAAAAAAAAATACATATAAATAAATATAAATAAATAAATAAAATATACATAATAATAGAATAATATGTTATTCATTTATTCTTATTTTTTGTATTAATAATACATATTTTCTTATTTTATTGTCGACAACTAATAGTCCCATCGTCAGGATTTTTTTTTCCCCATTTCATTCTCAATGAAAATAGATGTGTCGATTTATCATTATAAAGAAAATAATAAATAAAATGATGTTGCAGAAACAAACTGATTATATATACGTATATAGATGCATCATGTGATGTAATAAATATTGAATTGATTTTTATGGAAATCAGTGAGCAGCTTTTTTCTGATTTGTTGGATAATTTAAATATATTTAAACAGAAAATGAAATATACTTGGCTGTCTTATGTTGAGATTATTTTTTTGTCAAATTGAAAATACATCAGGTCAACAATGTCTTTCGGCTTTGACAAAAAAATATGATTATGATGAATGATTTGATTGATTAATTAATTTATATATTAATTCATACAAACAAGACAGATGACATAATTAATCTGGTGTGTTTACATATGTATAGATAGATAGGTATTAGATTAATCAAACTCTATATATATATGTATAGTGTAATCTTGGTCAAAGCTCATTAGATGCGTACAGATGTATAGACATATACACACCACTTTGTGTGTGTGTGTGTGTGTGTACACTTGATGTGAGATTGAAGCATACTAGCTGTTGTTGCTCTTGATGTTGATGTTGATGATGATGATGATAATGATGGTGTTATTGAAGCTACTGGTTTGCCTAGAATTTCACTGTGACCAACAAGCTCTCGCTTGATGCTCTCCACACTCTATTTTTATTTATTTATCTCTCTTTATGATGTTTCGTCTTTGTCTTTATAATTGCATCTGCTGATTTGGTTTTAAATATCGATCGTATCCTTCTAATTTTCTATCAAACATCTTAAATTACTCGAAATATAATTTATTGAAATAAATATATATATAAATAACTGCTTTTGTCCCTTTATATAATCTCAAACTGTGATATTTGATATATTCAACATTTAATAGTGCACGATCGCATATACGTATGTATAAATAATAGAATTTGTGATAATTGAATTGTGTTTACCTATACATATACATACACATATACATGTACATGTATTTACGTTCTATCAATCCATCTATATACACAGTTTTAAAGTTTCAACTTTGATATTATAGTTTTAATAGTTGAAAACAAAAATTATCATATAAATTTTAGCCAATATATATATGTACAGAGTTTAAAACAATAATTTAATTTATTATATTATTTTTATGTTTCAACTAAATAATTTAGTTTGACAAAAGTTAAATGTTTTAAGCAGATATATATTGACAAATACAACATAGGCACATTTGGATTTACTTTGTTTATATTAATTGTTTAAAAAAATATAAAATATAAAATGTATGTGTATAATGTGTATATGTGTATATGTGTATATGTATATTACGAGATGATGGTAGAAAGCGCATGTAACATAAGGGATGCTTTATTAACTTATATATATATATATTATTGCATGCACAAATTAATTGTACCAATTATTATTATATATAGTGTCACAGCAGACATGTATATAGAAAATAAAATCTAAATGAGTAGAGGGTTGCCAGTGACGTCATACCAAGTCTCGGGTCATGTTGTGGAATTCAGGTCGACTGTATACCATCTCGACCGTTTTTCCTCATCGCTCGATTCCCTCCCATTTTTTTTTTCTTTTTTGCTTTACCTTATTTCTTTTTTTACTTTTTTTTTATTACTCTCATCTTATCCCTGACTTTTTAGTGACGAAAAAAAAAAAGAAAAAAAAAAGATATACATTATATGTATGTGTATATTTTTTGCTCTCATTTAAAAAATGTATATATATTTATTATTACATTTAAATTTTCAATTGATTTATTGATTTATTATTATATATTTTATAGAAATTTATTAATTGAGAAAATTAGATTTTCCCTAGATGAAACAGCAATGTCAATAATAATTTAGCATTTTGAGAACCACATATAAAAGTCGATTAAATTAGTTCATCATCATCATCGGATGGTGAATATCGAGAATGCATGTCGGACATCCGTTCAACAATGGTTACTCATCTGTTGTTGTACATGCATAACCACCTGCATGTGTATATTAGTGTGTGGTTAACAAACTAGTGCCGATATCATACATGGGTGTCTGACTGAGATTATACGATTCAACAGTTTGTGTTCCGGATGATCCACATATATATGTATATATAGTTTAACAACTCTCATCTTGTTCATCTGCATATGTCTCGTAAATCACAATTTTAATTAGCCCATCTATTGTCGTAACAATGATAATAAAAATAATATTTATATTTACTATTTTTATACGAGTAATATAATATTAATGCAAATTATATTACAGAGTTAATCTTAGATCATGTCAAAAACTTTTTCCTTGTTTATACCAACCAACCAACCAACCAACCAACCAACCAACCAACATTTGTCAAGTTTTATTTTAAATTTTTTAAATAAAAATAATAATTGGCACTTGAGGTGACACAATATATGTAAAGATTTTTATAATATAGTATATATTATAAACAAAGAAGAGGGAGGGTCATTTCATTTATAGTTTTTTCATGATGACAAGAACAAGAGGAGGAATCGTAGAATTTTCTTTTGCTCAACAGCATAATTGATACTTGAGCTAAAGAAAATATTTCAACCACAAAATACAGATTGAATGGAGGGCAAACATTATTATTAACAGATATATCTGACAAGTAGAATTGCCATTTACCCGAGTTGTTTTATTTTATTTATTTTTTCTTTTCTTATAAATTAATTCAAAGTTTATCTCAATATTTTTTTTTTTTTTTCTCCTCATTTGGCATTTTCATGAAAATGTTGAGTTATACTATTTTGTGACTCATCAACATGTCAATACATTTCATATATATACAAAAAAAAAAAGAGTCAATTGATTGAGACATGCATCCCTGATTTTTTACTATATAAAAAACTCAAATTAAATTACTCTTGTATACATACAGTATATAAAATTTCTTTTATTTTTTGACGATATTCAACTAATCCAGATGATTTTTATTTTTATCTTTTTTTAGACGTCAAATGCAGAGGTCACAGTCGACAGTTTCGAACAAAATGCAGTATTTGCACGAAAATCCGGTGAGTTTATATTTTTTATTTCTTTACACAAGAGTATTAATGTAAACTCTGTCCAAATAAATAAATAAATAAATAAATAAATTTCACAAAAGACCGAGGGAGATTATTCAAATTTATATACTTTTATCAATTAAAAAACTTGAGCTATTTAATTTTTAAATTTTTACTCATTTATATACATTTAAATTGTGGCAAATAATAATTTCTGATATTTAATTATCGACAAACAGCCACAAATAAAACCGCATATTTATAGTTGATAGTTATATCCACTCATGTATATAAAAAAAAAAAAAGTAAAATAATATTTATTAGATATTGGTATACCTATTTGCAGTCAATGCAACTTTTATTTATCTCATTTTGTCATATTGAATTAATGTGCGAGTGTGTCGATATAAAAGCACAATTGAAATTGCATCGTTTAATATAATAATTATTATCATATTGGCACAATGGATATTTTAAAATGGAAAAAGAAAAACGCAAGAGTGCCTTGTTGCTAAATGCAAATTGACGTTTAATATTTGAATCGACAAATACCGGTTATC
This sequence comes from Aphidius colemani, assembly GCA_030523065.1. Lineage (NCBI taxonomy): Eukaryota > Metazoa > Arthropoda > Insecta > Hymenoptera > Braconidae > Aphidius > Aphidius colemani. The sequence continues at coordinate 20,854 of JAPYYR010001349.1, forward strand.
ATTAATTAGGTTAATTAGACATTTAATAAGAAAAAAAAAAAAAAAAAAATCCAATTACTAAACGTTCACTAGCTTGTATTTAACCAAAAGTTTATTTTTATTTTATTTTTAGACACCTTTTTTTTGAATTATTTATTGTTATTATTATCATCTCTCTCTTTCATTACGTTTTTTATTTTTTTTATTTTTATTTATTATTATGATTCTCATCCAATTTTTTTTTATATTTTTTTACCACATTATGAGGGTAAATGTCCGGGCAACTGTCTAGATATTAAGGAAGCACTTTACTTACACTGCAACTCCACTCCCCTTGTGTCATAAAATAACAAAAAAATATATATATAAAATAAAATCACCGATCTTGCGATAAAAAATGCCATTTATGAAAAATATTATTACAATGAAAGAAAATTATTAAATTTATCGAGATCAATATGAAAAAAATATAAAAAAAAAAATATTTGTCTATTTTATAAATAAAAAATTAATAATAAAAATAAAATATCATTATTTATAATTATTCAATTGAATTAAATGAATAAACATGTTTATAACTAATTGTAATGTAGTCGCAATGAACTTGACTACATTACAACATCTAACTAAACATATTATTTTTATTTTGAAATTATTATTTTTCATCTATAAATCATCATCATCATCATCAAGTGAGTATATAAATAAAATGATAAATAAAATAGATGCAATGATGTGAATTGCGTGAATGCATTTATGAAAGCGTTCGACATGTGGCAATGGCCTCGTTTTAATATTAGTCACTCTATTGCTACTTTGAATGAATAAAAGTTAGAACCTAACTAAACATGGTATACATATATATTTTGTATATTATACACTCTTATGGCATTAAAATTATTTATTTATTTATTTATTTATTTTAAAGAAGATGCAACAACATTATTGGCATCATCTGGATCACCACCACCACTACCACCACTCCAACCACCATCTTCTGATATTAATAATATCAATAATAGTCGTCGTTATTCAGATACAGATCGTCAACTCATTGAAAATATTATTATTGACACAAATAAAAATTCAAGAATACGTAATGGAAGTAGATTTTTAACAATGCACAAAAGAAGACGTAAAAGATTAACAACAAGATCATTGAATCAAGAGCCAGGATTACTTGATGACATATTTCATGGACAAGTTCAGGTTAATATTATTAATATGTTTATTGGATGTTTTATTATTATTTTATGTTTTGATTGAATGGAAATTGTTGCAGTGTGTTCTGCAGAGAGCCGGACATTGGCGCTTCAACGCATTTACCCTGGAGACTGTATCTGGAGGTGAGTGTCCTCCTAGGCATTTCTTCAATTATTCTATTTTTAAATGAATCGTCATCAACAATCATTATTATTTAATGTTTAATATGCAAGATGATGATGATAGATTATATAATAATTTTATAATTGAGTAAATTATTTTTTAAGGTCGCTCTTTACCAGTGCTATGTGTGCATTTGTTTCAATGGTATGGTCTATTGAAACAATTTCAATTGGATGTTGTCAGAGTGTGGAAATTATTTGGTAAGTTTTATTTGCTATTTTTTCCTTTTTTCATTTTATGAATTTAATTTTCATATTGTAAATTAATTACTTTAGCATTGATTGAGGAAGGATATCATAGTACAAATCCTTATCACAATAGTATTCATGCAACTGACGTTACTCAAGCAATGCACTGTTTTCTTCAAGAAGAAAAAGTTTGTGTTAATGACATTATTTATAAAATCAATAATAATAATAATACTATCTTTTGATTAATTATATTTTTTTCCTAAAAAAAAAGATAAGAAAACATTTGACTAGTTTGGAAATAATGGCATCATTAATTGCTGCTGTAACACATGATTTGGATCATCCTGGTGTTAATCAACCATTTCTCGTTGCAACAAGTAATCATTTGGCTAAACTTTATGAGGTAAAATTTATAATTTATAATTTTTTAATATTTTTTTTTATACAATATTTATATATTATTTATTTATTTATTTATTAGAATACATCTGTATTGGAAAATCATCATTGGCGTTCAGCAATAGCATGTCTTCTTGAGAGTGGTGTGAGTGAACAGCTATCACCAGAAATACGTCCAGAATTACAGAGTTATATTAGTTCATTAATTCTTGCAACAGATATAACACGTCAACAAGAATTTTTAACAAAATTCAAATCTTATCAAGATAATAATATACTTGATATGAAAAAATGTGAATATCGTCATTTTATATTACAAATATCACTCAAATGCGCTGATATATCAAATCCATGTCGTCCATGGGATATATCAAGAAAATGGTCATATAAAGTATGTGAAGAATTTTTCCGTCAAGGTGATTATGAACGTCAACTAAATCTTCCTGTAACACCCCTTTGTGATCGTCAAACAATAAGCATACCAAAAATACAATCTGGTTTTTTTCAATTTGTTGTAACTCCATTGTACAATGAATGGAATAGATTTCTTGGTGATGGATTAAGTATAATATTAATGAAAAATTTAAAATCTAATCAAAAAAAATGGGAAAATTTAATTGCTCAAGAAACAATTGATGGTGATGCTACTGCTGCTGCTGCTGCTGCTGCTGCTGCTACTGATGATGATGATGATAATAATACTGAAATTTATGATCAAGAAGAAACACAAAATTCACAAATTTTCGAAGATCCAGATGTATGTTGTACTATTGATAATACGACAACATTACAAGAAGAAGAAGAAGAAGAAGAAGAAGGAGAAGAATCATACTCAATTGACATACAATTTCATGGGTTTGATAAAAATTTACATAAAATATCCTCATCATCAAGACGTTCAAGTTTACCATACAATTATTATGATAAAAAATTAACAGGACGTCGTCATTCAGTACCAATGAGTATTAAATCATTACAATCATCATCTTCATCAAAAACAACAACAACAGCAACACCACTACCACTAGTTAAACTTGATAATCAAAGTTGTTGTAATAATAAATTGAGCTCATTATCATTATTATCATCACACAGTAGTTTAATTGAATCAATAACAAATACAAATACAGAAAATGAAAGACCAGTTAGTGCTGAAAATTTACTTCCTGAAACAAGTATTGCAAGTATAACAAGTAGTATTGAAGCATCAAGATTATCAAGTGTATTATCACAATCACAATCACAATCACAAACAAACAAACAATTAACAAGACAACAAACATTTCCACCACTTCAACCATACAATAGAATACGTTATTTATCAACAACTGCTGAAATGTCAAAATGTAAAATTGATGTATTACATGAAACTCCTCAATGTTCACAAAGTATTGAACAAAAACAATCACATTCATCATCTAAAACATCATTATCAACAACAACACCTGATAAAAAACGTGAACGTAAAATAAGTACTCGTTCATATACAATTGATCATCATCATCATCATCAGCACCATAAAAGTAGTGGAAAAAGACGTGAATCATTAGCTTATGCTGATTTTAATAGGCTCAATGTTGACTCAGCATTTATTGGTAATGAAAGACGTCGACATTCTTTACAAAGTGTTAAAAGTGATGAGCTATCAGCATCATCAAGACATCATAGACATCACAACAATAATAAAAATGATAATAATAGTAATAATAAAAATAATAAAAACAATATTAGTACTAATAATAACAACAATAATAATATCAATAATAATATTAATAATAATAATAGCAACAGCAATAGCAATTATCAACATCATAAAAGACCATCATCAGCACAAGAGACTGATTCAACACAAGTTATTTATGCAACATTAACTGGTGTTACGACATTTAAACATAAATCAATTGGCTCTGCGAATGTTGATGTATCATTATCACAATCTAATGTGAGTTTAGAAATATCTGCTGCTGATGAAGAACAAAAATCGACTGATAAATTTATGCCACTTCCAGCTGATAATAATATTATCAATAAATTAAAAGAAACAGAAGGTCTCAGAAGATTTTCAACGCCCATTAATAATGATAGCAAAATTAGTTTTATTGGACGTGAAAAAAGTGGTAGAAGATTTACAATGATTCCTGTAACATCTGAATTACCAATACAAAAAGTATTTTTCATTGGTAGTCCACCTGAATCACCACCAAGACACAAAAGTATATCATCATCAAGTGATAGTGGAAGTGAACAAAGAAAAAGTATTGGTGAAACTTGTTCTGAACCAATATCATATTATAAAAGTTCAAAAATACAAAAAATGAGTGGTGATGATGATGATGATAATAACAATAATAATAATAATGATGAAAGAATGAAGGAAAATGTTGATCCACGTGTTACTACTTCTACCACTACTTCTACTACTACTACTACTACTGATGAAGCTGGAAAATTTACAACTGGACGACGAATTGTTGCTCAGGTATTTTGTTTTATTTGAAATATTTTATTTATATTTATTAAATTATATAATTAAAATACAATGCCAATAGGGAGGATGGGCAAGAAGACGTGGATCAGCGCCAGTTGGACTGATGTTTCGTCTGGATGATGGTCCATTAACTGTGACATCAAGAATAGACCGACATATGAGACGTGGTTCTGTACCTGCTGACATTGCCAATAGTCAAAGTAATAATATTATTATATTTTTAAATTATTGTCAATTTATTATTAAAACTTTTTTTGTTTTTATAGCATTTACTTCTGGTGGTTCTTTTCGATCGACATTGGGCATTCGAGGAGAAAATAAAACAACATCATCATCATCATCATCTAGACGCTCTAGTTTACCACCAGAAGCAGCGTTTGTAAATATACTTGGAAATACTTTTTTAGCAACAGGTAAAAATATATTAACAAACAAACAAACAAACACAATAAATAAAAAACAATTTTTTTTAATAGATGAACGTGAAAATAATAACAATATAAATCAGGGTATGCCGTCACCTAGACGTGGCTCTGTACCAGCAGATATATCAGAATTACGTCGTGATTTATTTGGTCGTAGCAGTATTAATAATAAAAGTCAACGAAATAGAAAAAAAACATTACGTCGACGTAGCAGTGGTGGACCTGAAATGTTTTCCATTTGTATTAATAATACTGATGACAATGACAACAATGCTAAATGGTCTGGATGGAAACGTGAATTTTTAATAAGAGATTCAATACCAGAACCAAATGTCAAAAGACGTGGTTCATTACCCGTTGAAATGCTATCAATATCACATGCTGGTCGGTACAATTTTAGATAAATTCAATTATCTTTATATTATATTTTATTTATAAAAATTAATTATTCATTATATTTAAATAAATTGTCAATTATTTTTGATATTTTTTTAAAATAATTTTTGTTTTATTTTAATCTGCATGAGTATTAAGTATGTTATCAATGTAATACTTGATTCTTTTTAGTTTACTGAATATATATATATATATATGTTTTCGTAATTGTTACAATAAAATTAGAACATATTGTAATTAGAACAACGTCAAAACAGGTAATGCTGCCGGTGCAGGTACTAGTCTTGCTACGGTAATAACTAGAAGAAGATCAAGTCTATGGAGACTCTAGCAAGCAATGAGAATGTCATCAACAAAGTATTATCAACAACTAGATAAAACGTGATAATAATCGCCCAATAATTACGTGATCTGCAATGGCAAGATAAGAAATATATTTATAAGGAATGAACAGGGTGTCTGAAATGAGTACTTTTTTTCTTTTTTTTTTCATGGAAATTTTGAAAAAAAAAAAAAAAAACTCATTTTAGACCTCCTATTTGTAATTAGAGTCATTAAAATAATTAAAAATAACATTGAGCCGTTATTTTTATCAATCAATTAATTAAATCATGACAATTGAAATTTATTAAATTATTAGAAATTATAATTGTTATTAAAAGTTAATAAATGTCTTCCTCATTAATTATTTTTAATCCAAAATAATTTGTGCCATAATTGTTTTTCTTTTTTTTTTTTTTTTTTTTTTTTTTTTTTTTTTTTTTTTTTTTTTTTTTTTTTTTTTTTTTATTTTTTTTTTTTTTTTTTT
>JAPYYR010001350.1:0-32373 GCA_030523065.1 Aphidius colemani
CTTGTTTAAAAATATATGTAATTTTAAAACAATCAAAAGTGCATTATTTTATCTGTCGAATAGCTTTTCATTTATTATTTATTTTTATGAAAGAAAAAACAAATCCAACGAGCTTCTGTGGTGTATAAAGAGTCCTTTACAAATGAATTTCACATTATGTTTATAAGAAAAACCGGATTTCATCTTGGTATTGTATATTCAGACTTGAATCTTGTTGATAAATTTATACAAATAAAATATATGCGTTGATATTCTCAAGAGGCGCAGGTGAGTCGCTTGATAACGTTGATATAATTTAAGTGGCATATTGGCTTTGAGTCACTTGAAAAAGTATTTTTTTTTTTTTTTTTTTAAACAATTATAATTGTCAAGAGATTTTTTTTGAAATTATATTTACAATAAAATTGAGTACAGGACTTTTTTTAAAATTAAATTTCCATTTAATTTAGGTGAAAAAATATTTATCCTAATTTTCTCCGTAATTATTCTCCATTTTTTTTTTACCTTTTTACAACCTTCGGGATTTTAAGAGTAAAAATTTATAGATGAAAATTAATGCCTGAATTTTCCTCAGTTATTTTTTCATATTTTCTCTATATTTTCTCTATATTTTCCTGCCATTTTCCGAGTGACGATGTCATTTACTCCATGAAATCTTACGCAGCTTTCAACGAGAGCTTTTTATTAACTCAACTTTTTATCAATTAATTTTTGTATATAAAAATTATTTTATACAGTTAAATGAAGGGAATAAAAAATGCATATATATAAAGACATAAATGCAGCAGTATAACGCAGTTGCAATAAATCTCATGAGCGGCACAAACTGCACACTTGTCTTTATCTCGTTTTATTTATTTTATTTGTCATTTTGTTTGATTTTTTTTTTTATAGAGTTGCGGATTTTTCGTTTGGTATCTTATAAGCTTGTTGACTTCCACGAAATACCTGCGAGAAAGAATATTACAACTCTTTGGCAGGTGCAAGTGCAACGAGATGCATTAATTTTTTAATTAAAAAAAAAAACCATAACAATATCAATAATTAAAATAAAAAAATTTTAATAATTTAATTTTTTTTTTTTTTATGACATAATTAAATGCGTGCAGATGAGGTATTTATTATTATCTGGTTTTTTATTTTTTTATATATGATTAAGAATGTCATTATGCGATGATGATTATTTTTTTTTTTTACGACTTTTGATACTTTGTTGGGGAGTTTGGATTTTGAGACTCTTAAAATGACCCATCAAACTCTCAATTATCATGTCTCGTAAAAAAATTTTATGATCATCTTTAAATCAGTTTTTTTTTTTTTTTTTTTGAGCAAAAGAAACTAAAATTCAAGGCAATTTAAATTCATTTTTATTCTATTTAATTGACATGTAATTTACAAAATTATATCAAAAATATAAAATTTATTTTAACGTTTTTAGCTGAAAAATTATATTTAAAAAATTAAATAAAAAAAAAAAACTCTAACGTTAATCAAAAAAATAAATAAAATATTTAAAATTTAAATTCATTTTTTTACTATAAAAATTACTAAAATTCCATTTAAAAAAAAAATAATTGATTTTAATTTTTTATAATTTTAAAATGACATCAAAAATTCTTAATTTAATTATTTTTTTTTTATTAAACTTTTAATTACTCAAAATATTTGTATTTTTTTTTTTTTTTTTTTTCCTAAAATTCTTTTCTCTTTCATTCTTTTTGTAATTTTTTTTCTGTTTTTTGGTTCTTTTTTCTTTTTTTACCCCTCAAACAAGTTTATTCATCTCCCTTCCAAGTGAAAATTCTTTTTATTTTTTTCATTTTCATTTTCCCAATTTTCAAAGACCAAAAAAGAAGGAGAATTTTCAAGTGGGGATTATTAGAGAAGGGATAGTCGTCCTCGTTATTGTCGTATGTATTTGCCATCGACTGCCTCCTTTTCCTCTCTCATCCTTTCCTCTCATTCGCATTGATTCGCATTTGTGAGTCGCAACGAAATAACACTCAGTGCAATCGCGGCAAGCAGCTGATGCGGTTTAAACTTGACTGATTATTTTCCTTATAAATTATCAAATTAAAATATATAAGAATTTATTAACTCAAAAAAAAAAAAAACCATATAAATCAATTGTTCAATAAAATACTGCATAAAGTGTCTCGGTGTTTTTGAATTTTTTTTAAAAAACATTTTTTCTACAATTTAATTATCAAAGTGTCCTTTAAATTTTTCACTCATTCAAAAGTGAATTGTTCCATTCAAAAGTGTCTGCCTATCTGTGTGTGTGTTTTTTTTTCAACAAAAAATAATAATTAGTGAATTTTCATGTGAAAAATATATTTTTTTTTCGATATAAAAGCATCAAGTGAGCAAAAGGAAATTTTTAAAATAAAATATCTGTACGTTGTTTGGTGGTGACTTGATCTTCAAACGCGCATGTCTACTCATTTTTTAATATTAAATAAAAAATATATGATAATAATAAAATATACGGGTGAGTAATACCAAGTTGCATGCTTTACTTGCTGGGTGACCACAAGTGTCTTAAAGTTTATATTTAAAAATAGGGGAATATATAATTTATGATAAGTTTGTGGTGGTGGGTTTTTCAAGTCCTGAAATTGTGATCGATCCAAACATAAAATAATATGAATTTATATTATGACTCATTTAATTTTTTTATCATTTCGCTGAATGCTTTAATATCAAAGCTTCCTGGAATATATATTTTTCTATTTTTAAAACATTTTTTATTTAATTTTTTTATCAAAGCTAGAACATGTGATTATAATTTTATTCATTTTTTCACATCTAAAATCACTCATTTGGTCTATTTAATTTGGTTTATTTAAATAATTATATTATTTATATTTTTTTCATGTGTTATTCAACAAACAAGACTCTAATGAATTTATTTTATATATTTTTTTAACTATTTTATGTGTATCAATGAGGTTTAATTTGACCTCGAAAAATGATTAAATAAAATGTGTGCGTTTTAAATTGACCCCGGGCATCAAAAGATATACACTTTTAAATTGAGAAATTAAAGTTAAGATAACAAACACGAGAATTTAATTTAATATAAATGTTTTGCAGTATATTTATATCAATTTTTTCCTTTTTTTCATTTAACTAAAGAAACTTTTCTTGTTTTACTTTAGAGATTTAATAAAAGAAAAAAAAAAAAAAAATTAATTAATTAAACGACATTAATTACTTATCTTATTTTCTAATTATTTTTATTATTTAAAACTCGTGTGATTTAATGTCTTGGAGTTTTTTTTTTTTTTTCTTTAATTTAAATTATTTTTCTTAACAATTTTTCATGGCTTGGATTTTTCCCAGTGATAAATCATTTGGACTGTAAAATTAATTTAAAAAATGTATTTCAAGCATGTGCTTTGTTTTCTTATCTATTCCATATTTTATTATATTTTTTTTTCCTCTTTAAATGTATTTTTTTTTTCATAATTTTTCTTGCATCATGTGTCATTTATATTGGTGTGTTAAAAAAGTGTCAAATTTCAAAAGTTGTCCGTTAAATTTTCAGTATAAAAGTCGATCTTTTTATTTGAAAATTTCACCGCCCTAATTTTGACGAAAATACTAATTTTCATCACATCAGTTTCTTTTTTTTTTTTTTTTTTTTTTTTTTTTTTTTTTTTTTTTTTTTTTTTTTTTTTTTTTTTTTTTTTTTTTTTTTTTTTTTATTTTTTTTTATTTTTTTTATATTCCAAGAATTTTTTTTTTCAAAGAATAAAACCAGGTAGCAATATGGTCTTTTTTTCCAACTGAATTTCCTAGTTTTTTCTAATATTAAAATATTTTTTTTTCCAAAAATTATCATGGCATCCGGAAGTTGTTGCACTAAACCAGATTGCGAGCATTAAATTCGGAGCAATTTGACTTCATCCCTTCATAGCGCTACCCTGTTATTTTTAGGATATAAATTTCGTTAAAATAATTTCTTATTTTGATCTCGTAAATGTGACTTGAAAATACTCTAAAAAGTTTGTAGAAACTTTTAATAAAATTGAATAATAACTTTCAACTTTTGAAGCAAACAAATTAATTTTTTCATAAAAAAAATTGATCAAAAGTTAAATAGCAAAGATAATTGTTTTTTTTTTTTAAATTAAAAAGTTGAAATTAAATTTTTTAAATAATATTAATGGTAAATTTAACGTTTCATTGAATTTGTCTGGTTAATGTAATTTTTTTTTCTCCTCCAACTCTATATATATACGTAACTAAAGTCTACTTCTTGCGGTAATCCGGTAAAATAAATTTATAGCAACACGTTGTGTTGAATAACTAATGTTTTATTTATTTATATTTTTTTATTAACTGCATGCTACACAAACCGACCTTCCCTCAGTTTAATCAAACAAATTAAACATGTTTTTTTTATAATTTTAAAAATTAAATTTAATCCAAAAAAAACTAAACACTTTATATTTGAAAAAATATAAATATTTTTTTTTCCTTCCTTTTCTAAACATGACAGTAATTTATTCATATTTTTTTTTTTTTTTCAAATAAAAAATTATCATTAACAACTGTCTAATGATTGGCGTCAAAAAAATTAATGTTTGTTTAATTTTAATTTGTCAATTTTATTCAACAATCAGAGTTCATTAAAAAAAATGTATTTTTTAACAAATAAAATTGACAATAATAATTATTATATTTATTTCCATGACAAATTATCAATTAAAATTGATGATAATTTTTGTAAATCAACTAAAATAATTACAAACTACAAACAAAGAAAAAATTAATATTTTGATATATTTAAATGAATTTTGAACAAAAATGAATGAAATAAAAAAGGCCAATTTAAAAAATAATAATTTCTTGGGTTAAATATTAATGTGATTAACAAAGTATTTGTTTGTGTTGTGATAAATCGTCGGTGGATGTATTTATTTGTTGCGCAAACGTCGATTTGTTGAGAGTCACCCAACTGCACACACGGCGAATCGAGCAAAAGGAAAAAAACCGCAACAAAAAGTATAAAAAAATAAATTTATGTGGCTGTATGTATGCACATGCACGCAAGTGCAAGTACAAATATATATTTTTTAAAAAAAAAATGTAAACACACGTGACTATTGCGGTTTTTGCGTCACAGTAGCCAACACCTGTCGCACATGCTGTGCAGCAATAATATATGCAACTATTGATTCTCATCTTGATCTTTTCGCGCGTTCCAAATGGGTCGATGACATTCACAATTCGCAAATGATGATATTTTTTTTTTTTCATTGACATCATACTGTAATTATGTCATTATTTGACTGGAAATATGTTAAAAATTTTTTCTAAAAATTTACAATTTCAACAAGACAAATTTCAGCTTGTTGATTATTTTCATTAAACATTAAGACTTTTTATCTTTTATGACTCATTTAGGTACAATATTAATTGTATTTTTTAATTATTTTTGTTTCAGAATAATCATGACGTTTTGGAGTAAAAAAAATAATATGTTTTCCACTGTGAGATCATTAATTTTGGCACTCATTTGCTTGACAATTTTGCAATGTTGTGATGCTGCTGAAAGATTCATCAGTAAGTTTTTCATATTAATAATAAAATTTAAAGCCAGTAAAATTTGAAATTTAAAAAAAAATATGTCTTAATAAATTTTAAACAATTTATTATTTGTGTTGTTATTGTTATTTTTATCATCAGGTAAAGTTCAAATTTATATTAAGCCCATTTCAATCGGTAAATTTTTTCTCATCGTAATAAATTTTAAACTCAAATAACAAGTTGAAATAACTCGGATGAATTATTGGTATTTGAAAAGGCCATCGAACGAGCTTTCCAATGAGACTAATAAAAGTAATTTTAAATAAAAAAATATTACAAGTTCATTCACTCGTTGCCAAGTCATTAAAATTTTTATTTTTTTATTTTTCTTTTAGTTTTTTTTTGTTTTATTTTGTTATTAACAATAGTTGAATGAGAAAAAAATTAAAGTAAAAAAATTTAAATCAAAAATACATGTTGATGCTGTTATTTAAGTTGAGTTAATTTATTTTTTAAATAAAAAGTCGTTGCAGTTTGTATAGTCAACCAGTTGACTGAAGTAGACTTGAATGTTAAAAGATAAGAAAGTGAGAATTAGCATGTACCTACACGTGTCTAACACATTTATAATAAAAAAAAAAAAAAAAATATTCAATCAAACAAACACCATCAGCACTAAATTTCTAAAAAAAAAAAAAACCCCATTATTTATATTTGAAATAAAAAAATAGAAAATACACGTTGCATTTTATCAAGTTTTATTTGCCAAAGAAAAAACAAATTTTATTTAAATCTTGTAACACGTAACATTTAATTGAATGAGTATGTTAAATTAGCAAAATGTCTTGTTATTTGAATGATTTATAAACAAACATTTTATTATAATAATTTTTTTTGTTGTATTTATTAAACAAAAGTTTGTATTTCTCAACGCTTGAACGTGTTAAAAATTAAAAAATTCTGTTTATTTATATTTTTACGTAAATAAATAATATTTATAAATAAATTAAAAAATATATTTTAAATATTTTATAATTAATAATTTATAAATAAATTATTTTGTATTATTTTTATTAATAATTTGATGAATTTTTTTTTTTTTTCCATAAACAGATGGAGATCGTCAAACTTGTGATATCGAGGGAGAAGTTATTGTTGTGAAAGCAGATTTAAATCCAAATTGTTACAGTTGCATTTGCAAGGTAAATAATATTTTATAAAATAACACCTTTTGTTGAATAATAGTAAATAAATTTACGGTAAATTATAGCTTGTCACAAATGCCCTTTTGAATGACGACACAAGCCAATATTTATCTCAATTATTTTCTCAAAGTTACACGTTCAAATGTATTTAAATCCTTTGAAACATAAAAAAATTATTTTGTAATAATAATTCAACGAGTCATTGATTAAATATAAATTTATTAAATATAATAATACAATTATTCAACAGAAAAAAATGTACATTAATGTGTAGCTTATGAGTATTTCGATTCAACTTGAAAAAATTAAATGAAAATAATAATAATTTGTAAGGAAAAAAAAGAAAAAAAAAAAAAAAGTCCAGTTCTTTTTGCTTCATGAGGAATTTATAAATGGTCAGTCGAGTGGAAAATGTGTATATATATATATATATATAAAATAAAAAGATGTAGTTTATGTCTCTTCTTGCTATCATCCAGAAAGCATACAGAGGCGGACTCGTCTGTAATTTCTTTTGCTCGTCAAATGGCCTTCGTTAATTATCGACTCGCGCTTCACGATGAAAATAAAAAAACAGACATTTAATGAACAAAAAAAAAAGAATTTAGATAATTAAAACGAGCCCATCAAAGCACTCAAGAATAAAAATTAAAAAATTAATTTATAGAAAAAAAAATGTGTATAATTGTTCGTCGGTATGCTTTGCAAGTTATGCTATTGTGTTTTTTTTGTTTAGCAAATAAATTATATTAAATTATTTGTAAAATTTAGTTTAATAAATTATTTGAATGATAAAAAGTTTTTAAAAAAATTTGATAAATATAAATTCAAAGCTTTTAAAATTGAAAAATCAAAATAATTGATTGCAAAATTTGTAGAAATTTTAATTTAAAAATTATTAAAAAAAATCAATTTGATATTTTGCAAAGAGTTATGAATTAAAATTTATTTTGCAAATAGTAAAAAATAAGAGAAATAAAAATAAAGCAAATGTTTTTGTCGTCAATTTATCATTGACTTGAGACCCTGGTTCATTGACTCGTCATGTTTCAATATCTGAGCACTTGTTTTTGAGCTCACAATTTATACTGTGACATAATTATTGTTTGTTATTATTCAAACAAATATTTTATTATTATGGCTGGTTAATAAGAGGGGCAATTCTCTTTGTCCAAAGATCGTCGACCGATCAATGTACAATATATTGAAAATTTTATAAAACATCATTCAAGTGAATTAATAATATTAAAAATACAAATTACAAAAATACTATCAAGTTTTTTGAGCTTTTTTTTTTTGAGCTTTTAAAATACTTTTATCTTTAATTTAACGCAAAATTTCCAATCGTTTCAGTTGATATAAATTAATTTTGATTATTTTAGATTTACAATTTTCAACTGGTCTTAAACCCACTCGTTTATTATTTTTTTTCTATTTTAATTTCATGCAATTAATTGTATCACATAAACAAGTTGAAAAATTTAAAAAAAAAAAAAAAAACATTTTAAAACTCGTTTTAAATACCTTTCAAATGATTATAAAAAACTAGTATTTATCTTAATTACATTTCGAAAAACCAACTATTGTTTTTATTTTTTTGTCGTTTATTTTCATGTAATTTTGATAGCTGGGAGAGACTTTTTCTACAGCGCGATCTCAATCGAAATATAATTTCTATAGCGTAGAAATTCATCGTCAATAAATTCAATTAATCAATTTAATTTTTATTATTATTCAGAATGGATTTGTCGAGTGTTTACACAAACATCATTGTTCAAGTGTCGATGGATGTTACGATTTATTGGATGGAAAAACAGATCATTGCTGTCAAACATGCAGAGGTAAATATTAAATTACGAGCCATAAAAATTAATCAATTTTCAAGATCTATTTATTATCTAAAATTAATAATATTAATTGAAAAATAAAAATTACGTAAAGATAATTGTGTCGATCATTAATTAAATCATCATCATAATTTTTACAAGCAAAAAAAAGAAAAAAAATTCCAAGTAATGTTTCCCCCAGGGTTATATGATGATGATGATGATGACTCAATTGATATCTCAATTGAATAAATTAATTTTTTTTAAATAACAATGATTACACAGTGTTAATAAAAATAACTAAAAGAAAAAAAATCTTTAAATTAAATTGACAGTAAATAAGCATTTCAATTATGATGCAACAAAAAAAAAAACAAAATAAATTAAAAAACAACATAAAACCTATTTGATATAAAATTAATAATTAATTTTTGATTAAGGATGTTTCAAAAATGGTATTGAATATGAATCTGGTGCTGAATGGACAGAGCCAGATGATCCATGCAGAGTGTATTCATGTAAAGCTGGTATTATAACTGAATCAGAACAACATTGTTATACGCCATGTTCAAATCCATTGGCTCCACCACCAGGACAATGTTGTCCAGTATGTCATGGCTGTTTTGTTAATGGACAAAAAGTTACAGCTGATAGATCAGTAACAACTGCTGAGGATCCATGTGTAACATGTAAATGTAATGGAAGCCGTTTGACATGTTCAAAACAAGCATGTCCAGTATTATCATGTCCAAGTGATAAATTAATTCATGTACCTGGTGAATGTTGTCCACATTGTATTGGTAATTATTTATATCCAATTACAATTAGCTGATTTGTTTAATGAATTTTTTATTAACTCAATGACATTATTATTAGGTAAAGGAAGTTATTTTGCTCCACCAAAAGGTTCATGTCTTATTGGCGTTCAAATATATTATTCAGGAACACAATTTTCAATTGATGATGATACACGTTGTTTGTGTATTGCTGGTTCAGTCTCATGTGTTAGAGAAACTTGTCCAGCACTTGAATGTCCAGTTGAATCACAAATAAAAATACCTGGACGTCGTTGTTTGCAATGTCCAGTTATTGAAGAATCACGTGCATCATGTACATATTCCGGTAAAACATATGAGGTAAATAAACAAATAAATAAATTTAAATTATAAAAAAAAAAAAAAGAAACTATTATTTATTAATTATTAATTTAAATAGGATGGACAAACTTGGAATTTAGATTCATGTAAAGCTTGTGAATGTAAACAAGGAAAAGTATTATGTGCAATGCCAATGTGTCCACCAGTACCATCACCATGTCCAGCAAATACAAGACTTGAACATCCAAAAGGACAATGTTGTCCTCGTTGTAGTGAAGGTAAATATTTTGTTTTTGAAATTTTAAATTCTATAAAAAATATTAATCCAATAACTAATCATTTTTTTTCTTTTTTTTTTTACAACAACAGTTGATGGTGTTTGTACTGTATTTGGTGATCCACATTACAAAACATTTGATGGTAAATTTTTTAGCTTCAAAGGTGCATGTAAATATCAGCTTGTTAATGATTGTGCTGGTCATTCATTCAGTATAAGAGTTACAAATGATGCCAGATCAACAAAGTCATCATCATGGACAAAAACAATTGCACTGAAGGTAAATTAATTTGCATCCACATGTTTATTGTATTCAATATAATTGTCATGTTGATTATTTATTTTATATATTCAATTGTTGTTATGCAGATGGAGGGTGTAAAATTAAATCTTGGACAAAAAATGCGCATTAAAATAAATGGAAGTAGAGTCAACATACCATACAGTATACCAAATCTTTTGGATATAAATAAAACAGATGACAGTGTACTTGTTACAACACATCTTGGCATCAAAATATTATGGGATGGCATTAGTTTTATTGAGGTAACAGCACCAACAGAATATCGTGGTCGTCTTTGTGGTCTATGTGGTAACTTTAATTTACAAACAAACGATGATTTTACATCAAGACGAGGACATTTGCTAGCTGATTCAAATGTATTTGGTAAATCATGGGCTGTTGGATCAAAAAAAATGTGCTCTAAAAATAAACAGCCATCTAATGACAATGAAAATAAACAATGTCGACGTAAAAAAAATCAAAGGTAATTAATAATATTTAGATTATTTATTTATTTGTCATGATTTTGTTGATGATATTTATT
The DNA here is from genome assembly GCA_030523065.1 of Aphidius colemani. Classification (NCBI taxonomy): domain Eukaryota; kingdom Metazoa; phylum Arthropoda; class Insecta; order Hymenoptera; family Braconidae; genus Aphidius; species Aphidius colemani. The sequence goes on from JAPYYR010001350.1 coordinate 10,771, forward strand.
TTTTTCTTTTGTAGATTATGCAATCGTTTAAAGTCACCAACATTTGCTGCGTGTCATAAAAAAGTTAACACAGCAATGTATTATAAATCTTGTCTTCAAGACACCTGTGAATGTCCAAACAATGATTGTTACTGTCAATCATTCGTTGCATATGTACATGAGTGCAACAGACTTGGAATTAAATTACCTGATTGGAGATCTTCAACGAAATGTCATACTGCTTGGGACATGTATTCATTAGCAACAAATCCAACAAAGCGAATCCATTAACAAACAGTATATTCAACAGTTTTTTTTCAATTTAAAAAACTGTCAACTATTTATTGTAAATAGACAGAGAAGAAGAAAAAAAAAAAAAAAAAAAAAAAAATAGTCATAGATATTTTTTTTTTAAATATAATTTAGCTCTTTTGAATGCGATAATTTTAGGGTTTTTTATTTTAATTTAGTTCAAAAATAATTGACAAATTTTAAAAAGAGCTACATGACCTAAATTAGTTTAATATATTTTCATCTATTTATTTAGAAAATTTTGTTTAAATAATAATAAATTATGTAATGATTTTTTTTATTTTTTTTATCTTGAGATTTTCGTGATACCAGTGGGTTGAAAAAACAAAAAGAATAAAAAAAAAATATTAGTTTTTATTATTTGATATGATAAAGAGTGCCAAGATTATTTTACAGATTAAATTACAGATAATATTTTTGACATAAATTTAATTTTGATAAATTTATTGTATTTTAATTTTATTTTTTTAATTTGATGGACTCATTAGCACCGAGCAGTATTTTAGCCGATGAGCAGGCTCGCGGCATCTATCTCAGTGTAACTCAATTTGTTTATAAAAAAATTAAAAGAAATATTTTTTGATTATTATAAATAACAATTAACATTGTCCACAAATATAATTTTATTCAAAATTTAAATAATTCTAGATGCTTCAGCTTGATTGTCATAAAAACCAAATTAAATTAAATTTTTAATCAATCGATTTTTTAAAATACAATTTACTTTCATCAACATTGTAATTTTCATTGATAAAAATTAGTTTTAAAATATTAGTTTTATTTTTTAATAAAAATATCATTTATAATGTACATTGAAATAATTTTATTCATATAAATTTCCATCAATTTCATTGCACATCATTTTGAATTAAAAATGTAAATATTTTTTGTTTTTTTTTTTTTAATATTAACTCCAAAGCAGTAGCCAATAATTTGTACTTTTTAATTAAAAAAAATTAATAATAAACTTAAGTTTTTATTGGATAATAAAATATAAATAAAAAAGTGTTTTTTTTTTGTTTATTTCACAATTTTAAATTACATACGTACCTTTTGGAAAATAAAAAAAAACAGTGAGAAGCAAAAAAATAAATAAATAAAAATAATACGTGCATAATGATGGGCATGAAAACTTTACCCAGGTAGTATTTTTTCTTCACCTTGGAACAACATAAAGATGAATTTTACAAAAACTTTTCAATTTTTTTCTTTATGCTGTGCTCATGCTATCCAGATAAAATAAAAAAGGTGCCTTTTCATTGATGGGTAATATTGAACAAGTCATGGTCAACACATGGCCATATGTTTTTCAGCTTCAGGATAATTTACCTGGACCTTCGACCTTGTCCACCATAAAATCCCACGAGTAAACTCATTTTCATAAACAAATATCCTGTCAAATATTATTTTTCCTATATTCAAAGTCAATAGTTACACAATAATTATTATCATTAAAAAAATAAAGATTATCTTGAATTTATTTTTCATTTTTTATACCTGAAAATGGCTGAAACTTTATCTATGGGGTTTTCGTTTTTCTCGTCTATTTAGTGTGAAAATTTTATGTTGGATTTATCAAACAGACCAGACCAGACAGACCGGCACCAACTCCTGCTGTGTCCTTTTTATCATTTTGGGACTTTTTTTTGCCAAAATATTGACCCAGGAAGTTGTGCAATTTTTTTTTCTGTCGTTAAATTTTATATTTTTCCCATTTTCTCTTTTTTTTTTGACTTCATGATGTTGAATATAATTTTTTTTCCCCTTTGGCAGTTGTCCTTGATTATTATTTTTTTTTATGGACACTTAAGTGTATGTCCATGGCTAATTTATTGTATTGACCCTCAGTGCTCAGTTGTGTATTTTTTTTTTTTTTTAAATGAATAAATTACAATGAATTTAGTTGATATTGAGACAAACAGTACAGCAACTCTATTGACCTTGGCAGCTGGAAAATAATTATTTGCATTAATATTTAATGGTTTTTTTGATGGTTAACAGCATGACAAAAAAAAAAATACACCCACTGTTTGAAATGGAACCACATGGGCATTGCATTGCTGGAAATGAAAATAAAGGGAAATAAAAAAAAATACAATAGAAAACATGTGGTATTTGGTGCCAAGCTGTCTGGACCGATCGTCTGGCAGGTCTGAATTTTCAGAATCACAATTAACAAACTTCTTATTTTTATTCCTGATATTTCTATGGGGTTCCAGGTGCCAAGCTGTCTGAACAACCGTCTGGGACTGTCTCGATGAAATATTGACTTTTGATTCTTTTTTTCATGGGAAAATATACTGGTAAATAATTTAATTTACTTGGAGAAAAAAAAAATATCTTTAAATCTTCAACACGATTTTTTGATAATTTATAGATTTTTTTTTATTATGATAAAAATAAAAGTTGATACTTGAAATATATATTGATTAAAATTTATAAGAAATATGTGACCACTGAAAATATTATCAAAGAAAGACAGAAAGATTTATGATTGAGATAAAAAGGAGATAATTTTTTATGTGTATTTTGTTGGTAGTTTGAACAACGTCATCACATATTCAGAGCTAACTCGATGTGGTTGATCTAAAATTGGAATTAATTTGTAATTTGTTTGACAAAAAATGGAAATTAATTTGATTGGTTTTATTGTTTTGATGAGTATTGCTGGTAGAAGTTTATCGATAGAAAATAAAATTGATGTCCAAAATTACTGGAAAGATAAAGGTAAATAAGTAAAGTTTAATTTTTGAATAAAAAAAAATTGTTTAACAGTTTTTATTTATATGTGATAGATGAACAGCTAGACAAGATGATGCACAATGACAATGTTGTTGAAAGAAATAAAAAATTACTATTGGAAACACAAAGCAATGAAAAAGGTAAAAAAGAAAATAATAATTTCTACGTAGTGAGAAATACATTTAAATTTTACTCTATTTTATTTAAACAATTTAGAAACTAGCTATTGGTTCAATGAAGCTGAAAAGACATTGAGGAAAAAGTTGAGCAATAAAATAAATACAAATAAAGCAAAGAATATAATATTTTATCTGGGAGATGGAATGTCTATTCCAACTTTAATGGCTGCACGAACTTATCAAGGTCAAAGGTCAATTATTTTGGGAGCAATTTCCATACGCTGGTCTATCAAAAGTTGGTTTAAAAATAAATTACTTTAGCTCAATGATGGGCTTTGAAAATTAAATACAAAAAATTAATATAATTAATTCATTTAGACATGGTGTTTGGACAAGCAAGTTGCAGATTCAGCATGTACAAGTACTGCATACCTGTGTGGTGTCAAATCAAAGTATGCAACACTTGGTATCAATGGACATGTTGAGCGTGGAGTATGTTCAACTCAATTAAACAAAACAAATCACGTTGATTCAATTCTAAAACGGGCCCAAGATAAGGGTAAATCTGTTGGTATTGTGACAACAACAAGAGTCACTCATGCATCACCAGCTGGTGCTTATGCTCACAGTGCTGATCGTGATTGGGAAAGTGATAATGACATGCTCAAAAAATCTAAGCGTAGTAAAGCTAAATGCAAAGACATTGCAGCTCAATTAATAACACAAGATCCAGGAAATAAATTCTCGGTTATAATGGGCGGTGGCCGTCGGGGATTTATACCAAAAGAATTGATTGATGAAGAAGGCAAAAGAGGACATCGACATGATCATATTAATTTAATTGACGAATGGAAGAAAGACAAGGCCAGTCGAGGTTCGAATTATCTTTATGGATGGAATAAAACACTGATTGATGAAATAAATCGACACCCAGAAAGGTATGATTCTGTCTTGGGACTTTTTGAGTCATCACACATGAAATATCACTTGGAAGCATCGCCGGATACTGAGCCAACTCTCGCTGAAATGACTGGAGCTGCTATTAAAATCCTTAACAAAAATAAAGAAGGATTTGTTCTTTTTGTTGAAGGTAAATTATTGTAATCAAATTGTCGATTGAAAATTAACAATGTTTATTTTTTCAGGTGGTCGTATTGATCATGCTCATCATAGTACCCATGCAACACTGGCACTAGATGAAACAGTCGAGTTTGCAAAGGCTGTTGAAGCTGGTTATGATCAAACATCCCAAGATGACACGCTAATTATTGTTACAGCTGATCATGCACACACAATGAGTGTTGCTGGTTATCCGAAACGTGGAAATAAAATACAAGGAATTAGTACAGCTGTTGATGATGATGGTCTGCCTTACATGACACTTAGCTATGCAAATGGACCTGGTTACAAATCACCAGATAACTCTGGAGGTCGTTATGACATAAGTCATGATGATATTGGTAATTATATTATTTTGATTAATAAATATTTCATTAATCCATGTACTGATGGTTTATTTGATTTATTTTTAGATGATGCTCGTTATGAATTTCCATCGATGGTTCCTTTAAGCTCGGAGACACATGGTGGTGATGACGTTGCTATTTTTTCGAATGGACCCTGGTCACATCTTTTTACTGGAACCATCGAACAGAGTTTCATTCCCCATTTGCTAGCATATGCTGCATGTTTGACATCTAAATCTCACTGTGACAATTTTGAAGTTTAATTTTATTACACATCGCCATCACGACCTCCTTTATGATGAACATAAAAATAAATTTTAAATTTAGAAATGATAACAGAGTATATTTTTAATTTCATTTTAATCTATTGTTCATAAAATACCTTCCAATATGAGATAAATATATTTTTTTTAAATTAAAAAAAATGAGTTATCGTAAACAAGTTTATCTTTCTAAAATAAAAACTATTTTTCTCGCTCCTCGGTTGACACCAATTTGAATATCTATAAAAAACTGTTATCAACTATCAAAAATATATTTTCATCAAAGGAAGTTGGTAATTAAGATTTGTTAAATATATCTTGTTTAATCAGGTAGAAACTTTTTTAGTTCCTTGAGACAGGTGTATATAAGAGTGATGAATGAGGTCGGAATGACATTGTAGTTGGAAGGTGTTGTTAGTCAGACGGTTTCGTGTAAAACATAATAAAACACGTTGATGAAAATGAGAGTTGGTTTTATAAATTTGACTCTTCTTCTGGGTCTTGCAATTGTTCATGGTTCATTTGAACATGATGAAAATCTTCAAGGTAATAATTAAATTATAATCAAATCAATTCCAATAATGAAGCTCTCCTCTTTTTAGATGGACAATTTGATCATCAAATAAAAGATGATTACCATGGTAGAAGTAAACGGACAGTTGATAATGAAGAAGAAAAATCAGGTCCACCTAAAGAAGAACTAGGTAAATTTATAAATTGAGAACTAAAGAAAAGAAATATAAATTTTACATCATTTTTATTTTATTTAATATTGTGTTTGTTGTATTTTATATTTCAATTATTTAGAAACTATTTATTGGTCCGTCAAGGCTAAACAAAGTTTGGAAAAAAAATTGAACAATAAAATAAATACAAATAAAGCAAAGAATATAATATTTTATCTGGGAGATGGAATGTCTATTCCAACTTTAATGGCTGCACGAACTTATCAAGGTCATATCAAAAGTTGGTTTAAAAATTAATTACGTTAGCTCAATTATAGGCTTTGAAAATTAAATAAAAAATAATAATGAAATTAATTTTTATAATTATTAAGACATGGTGTTTAGATGGGCAAGTTGCAGATTCAGCTGCCACCAGCACTGCATACATGTGTGGCGTTAAAACAAATTTTGCAATACTTGGTATTAATGGACATGGTGAACGTGGTGTTTGTTCAACCCAGCTCAACAAGACAAATCACGTTGATTCAATATTAAAATTGGCACAAGATAAGGGTAAATCTATTGGAATTGTTACAACAACAAGAGTCACTCATGCATCACCAGCTGGTGGCTATGCTCACAGTGCTCATCGTGATTGGGAAAGTGATTACGACATGAAAATTAATCTCAAGGAAAATTATACACAAGAATGCATGGACATTGCAACTCAATTAATAACACAGGATCCAGGAAATAAATTCTCAGTTATAATGGGTGGTGGACGACAGAAATTTCTACCAAATGGTACGATGGATGAAGAACACGGTGAAGGCCAACGACAAGATCATGTCAATCTAATTGACGAGTGGAAAAAAGACAAGGCCAGTCGAGGTTTAAATTATATTTATGGATGGAATAAAACATTGATTGATGAAATAAATCAACACCCAGAAAAGTATGATTCTGTCTTGGGTCTTTTTGAGTCATCACACATGAAACTTCACCTGGATGCATCACCCGATACCGAGCCAACTCTTGCTGAAATGACTGGGGCTGCTATTAAAATTCTAAGCAAAAATAAAGAAGGATTTGTTCTTTTTGTTGAAGGTAAATTGATAAAATGATTAAATATTTTTTTATTGCATTATTAATTGAATGTTTATTCAATAGGTGGTCTGATTGATTATGCTCATCATACTGTACAAGCAAAACTTGCACTGGATGAAACAGTCGAGCTTGCAAAAGCTGTTGAAGCTGGATATGATCTAACATCTGAAAATGACACACTTATCGTTGTTACATCTGATCATTCACACACAATGACTGTTGCTGGTTATTCTAAACGTGGAAATAAAATAGATGGAGTTGGTTTTTTTCATGACAGAGATAATTTACCCTACACGACCCTCAGCTATGCAAATGGACCTGGCTACAAATCACTAGATAAATCTGGTCATCGTCCTGACATAAGTCATGATAATACTTGTAATTTGTTAATTAATTCATATTATTTTAAGCGCTTTAATGTTAGAGAAGATAACACAAGTGAATTAATTAAAAATACATTTTTCATTTGCAGCTCATCCTCATTATCAATTTCCCTCAACAATTCCTATGGATAAGGAGACACATGGTGGTGATGATGTAGCTATTTTTGCGAGTGGACCCTGGTCACATCTTTTTACTGGAACCAACGAACAAAGTACAATTCCCCATCTAATTGCCCATGCTGCCTGCATAAAACCCAAATCCCACTGCAACAATTTGTAATCCAATTGACAATTCACAGTCCAAAGTTATAATCATCATAAAGACAATTAAACAGACAACATACACATTCAATGACAAATAAAATGCAACACATTTTCTAATTGAATTTCAAAACTTTATTGGTAAATAGAAATTCTAATAACAAGATAAATCATGACAGAATTTTAAAATTTTCATTACGATATTTTAAATGCACAAAAAAATATTTTAAAAATATATGTTTGTGTATTTTTATGATTATATTTTAATTAAAAGGAAAAATAAATAAAATATTTGATATTTTTCATCGAGGAAATTTAACTTTATGTTTTTTTTATTCTTAAAATTATTTAAGTTTTATGATTTTTCCCCTTTTATATTTTCAATTACTTATTGTAATATACATTTATGATTTTTTGTCAACTACATTTTCTCATTAATATATAATCATGACTATTTTATAATAAATTTATTTGAGTTCCCTGGGCTGCGCGGATAAATTTAAAATTCAAGTAATCAATTGAGCTGGCTGAAAGTCAATTATTTTTCCAATCAAACGAACGTTTTTAATTAATTTTAACCGCAATAGCACACAGGAAGACAAAATGTCTTGAAATTTCTACTAAATAATAATAATTATTCTAAATAATTAATGATTGCTTGATTTTTTATTTATTTTTTTTTCCACAAGACAACGTGAAAATAAAGTTATAATTCTTGTTTAGCCAATAGACGTTCGTTTAAATTACTAGATATATTTAATTTGATTGTAATTAATAATTATATTTTCTTTTTCACTCTTTTATTTTAATTTTAAATAAATATTTAGTCTAAAAATTATATATTGTCACGTACGTTCATCAGATAAACACTTTTATTTTTTAACAAACGCACGAACTATTTACGCTGGAAGACACTTCGAGAATTAGTATAAGAATAGATTTTGAAGTTTTTATTTTTTAATATTTTTTAAATTCATTAAACCCTGCAATTTTTTGTGTATTTTTAAAATAAAATTGTAGGATAGTGCGCAGCTGAGGGTTCCCATGAAGGACAGCATTACAAATTATTTATTTATTATTTTTTTTATAAGCAGTTTTATCAATTGATCATTGAAAAAAAACATTAAAGAAACGAGATAATTTTTAATTATGTTTTTCTCTGATCAATAAAATTATTTTCAACGTTTTATATTTTACTTTAACAACTCAAACAAAGTAGTTTAATTTATTTGGTAATTTTATGAAACAATAGCGAATATAATTTTCATGATGTAAATTATTTATAATATTTATTGTTTAACAGATTAATAGTCGTTATATTTTATAAGAAAAAAATTAAAAATTACGTACCAGACGTTTATGAGAATAATATTCCTAAATACTATTATTAAAATTTTAATTATTTTTTTTCTTAATTAATCTAGTACAATAAATTGTTTGGTTGAAATATTTATTTTTAAAATTAATTATTAAAATTTTTTGGTTCTGATTAAGGAATTTCTTTAAAATTTCAGTGCTGAATTTTATTTATAATTTTTATTCTTTAAATTTATTCAATATCGATTTTAGTGAGAGACAAATTTAATAATTATTTTTTTTATTTTTTAAATAGTGTATAAAAAGAATCTAAAGAGAATTTTTGGAAAAAAATTTAAAGTTCATAAAAACATTGAGAACTTTAAACGTAAAAAAAAAAAAGACAATAAAATATTTCCTTTTTTTTTTGATAAATAAATTAAATGGATAAATAAAATTTGATGTAAATTTTTGCATGATATTTTTATCTTTATAATTTCATTTTTGTATCTTTTAAAATTCATTTAAAATAAAATTAAAAATAAAACAACAAAATTATAATTTCAATTTCTTTTTACGTTTAAATTTCTCATTATTTTTTTGGCTTTAAATAATTTTTACTATCATTAATATCTTAAGATAAATGTAATAATAATTTTTAATTTTTTTAAAATCATTTAAAATCAATTTAATTATTAATTTTTCTTGCTTGCTCTTTATAATCACGTGCCTGATAAGCAACCAAGCACTGCAATAAAAGCAGCGCCTGATAATATCTAACTTTTAAAAACCAAAAAAATTCCCAAATTGTTTTTTAATTTAATATTCTCAAGTATTATAATCCTAACTTATTTATATTACAATTAAAACTATTATTTAAAATTAATTAAATATAACTCTGGAAGGCGACAGTAGAAACTACCGAAGTAAATGCATAAAATACGCAAATTAAATGAAGACAATAACATTCTCCTTAATTAAATAAATCTACAATATATTTTTTAGTTTAATAAATGATAATTATTATTTTCTTTTGATATTTATGATTATCATCGAGCTCATTATGCCATATTATATTTTCACAACTCTTTAATCATTTTTTAAAATGTTAAAATTATTTTAAATTTATGTTTAATACTTTGCGGATTATCAAGTATTTATTCATCAACAAGAATAATATCGATATACATCAAAAAGCATTTATTACACACTTGGCAATTATAAATTTTTAAATATCCATGTCTTTTCTTTCTATATATTTTGCTTCCGTAGGGACTTTGTGAATAATTTTGAATATTTTAAAGCGTAAATATTACATTGATATAATTATTAATTAATAATTAATTATGTTGGCCAAGACTTTCATTGTTGTAATAACTTTAAAACTGCCAAATAATTTTATGGTAATTTTTTGAAATGATGGGGATTGTCTTGGTGGATTTTTCTTGCTATAAATTAATCATTATTTTAGCTTGACAAAGATCATAACGGAAGCATTTATCAATAATTATTTTATTATTAAAATTTTAAAGACAAGATTATGTAAATTTTGTTTTGAATTGAATCTCACGATTGACAATAGTCAACAATTATTACTAATTATTATTACTCTAAAAGGTACAAGAGGTAAATTCGGTGATAATATTAAAGAATAAAATTCAAAAAGTGAATGATTAAATCGATAAAATAATAAATAATATTTTAATTGAGAAAAAAAAAATAGAGACTTGGTGATTTAATTGAGAAATTGTTTTTTGTTTTTTTTTTTTATATAAAGAAAAATAGTTAATTTAATTATGAATTTTTTGTTTAAATGTTTATAACAAATTCTGGATTTAAATATGAAAATCCAAGGAATTCTGTTTGATCTAAATTCATCATGAATAATTTATCTGTCGGTGTTAAATCAGTTTTTTCAGATGTAAATTGTTTGTCAAAGTTGCTGACATCTTTTCTGTGTTTCTGTAAATTATAAATATTTATAAAATTATTACCAAATATTAAATATGTGCTTGACTTTTTCATGCAAAAATATGTTATTTTAATTTTATATTATTTGTAAAATTTTTAAGACAAAAATCAGAAACCTGATCTTAAAATTAGACAGATAATTTAATTAATTGATTAATTTTTTGATACGTACAATCTTTGGCTTGAAGGGTGGCTGCACTTCACGATTTTCAATTCTGTCCCAATCAATACGACGGAAAAATGTGTGACTTCGTACATCTTCTTCACCCCGATGTCCACAGCCCAATCTTTTGCTTGGATTTTTAGTTAACAACTAAAATAATTAATAAAAAAAAAAAAAAAAAAAAAAACAATTAATTTATTTTTACAAATTTTTAAATAATAATTTCTCTTACTCCTTTGCAGGCTTCTTTGGCTTCTTTGGATAAACTTTTTGGATAATTAACACTGTTGTCAGTAATGGCAGAGAATAATTCTTCCTCATCTTCACCATCAAAAGGTGGTTGGCCAACCAGCATCTCATAAAGCAATACACCATAAGCCCACCAATCAACAGACTTTCCATAAGGTTGATAAAGAATAATCTAAAAAAAACATAAAATTAAATAAATTTAAATTAAATGGCTTCGCATTTTTCCTCTTCATAATTGGATTGTCTTGGTTTTATTTCAAATTTTTTTAAAGTTTTTCTTTTATCTTTTTTAGTGTGGGCTATGTAGAGATGACAGCTTGATTGATTTACCTCTGGGGCAATGTAATCCGGAGTTCCACAAAATGTTTTAGTGGTTCTATCACCAGTAATACCCTCCTTGCACATACCAAAATCAGCAATTTTGATGTGACCATCGGAATCCAATAGAACATTATCCAATTTCAAATCACGATAGACAATACCACGTGAATGAAGAAAAAATAATCCAATTGCTATTTCAGATGCATAAAATCTATGAAGAAAAATATATTTATTATTTTTAAAATTCATTTTTCAATTAAATATTTTTATTATTTTTTTATTTTGATAATTAAAAACTTACACTGCAACTGGTTCTTTGAATTTTCCACACTGTTGAATTTGAAACATGAGATCACCACCGTTGACATACTCCATCACAAAATACAAACGATCCTAGATAAAAAAAAAATAAATTAAATTAAATAATTTAAAAGAATCAAAACGATAAACATCAAAATATCACTTGCCATAGTTTGAAAACAAGAATGAAGCTGTACGAGAAATGGTGGTTTATGTGATAATGCCAAGACACGTTTCTCCACCATGGTGCATTCAACATCGTCATCTTGAATTATAATATCTTTTTTTAATATTTTAATGGCATATAATTCATCACAGCCTTTTCTTTCAGCAAGTAATACTTTTCCAAAGCTACCCTTTCCAAGGACCATCAGAAAATTAAAGTCAGATGCTCTTATTAAATCACTTTTTCCCATATTATGTGGTATATCACGGTCTTGAGTTACTGGTTTTTTGGTAACTGAAGTTTTCTGAATGAAAAAATGACAGATAATAATTGTTTAATGCAAAAATAAAACACCTGGAATGTTAATAAACCCGAATAAAATAAAACAATGAAAAAACTACTTGTTACTTTTCTCATTTTCTCTTTCACTTTTTTTTTTTCCTTCTCAGTATGAATTATTAATAGGAAAATATATTATAATTACCCGCATTTTTGTTTTAAGTTCAACCAAATCAACACCCTCTTCTGGTACAGGAACATTGTAAAATTCACCTTCTTCAGCTGTTAGCAGCTTGAACCAACCATCAGCTGGTGATTTTATTATTTCAGATATTCCAAATGACAATGAACCCATGAAATCATTCCTTGACGTTCTATCCCAATCCCATATTTCTATTAATAATCTTCGATCTTTGTCCTCTGCTTTCAGGTCACTATTTTACATGGAAAAATATTTAAAGGAAATTTTTTTTATCGAGTAGTATAAGCGTATATTTAGTCAGCCAATTTAATTTTATTTTTCATACGAAAGAATTTAATGATTTTTAGATATTTAAAACGTATGAACAATGATTTTCCTGTTGAATTTTAAACTTACAAAGTTATTGTTTCATTCCATTCGGGATTTAATGATGCTTTTATTGTTTTTGTTTTTTTTTTAACACCATCCGTGTCAGGAATCAATTTCAATTTAACATAAGGATCTGAAAGTCCATTTGGATCCATTGGAATGAGATTACGACCAGCTTTAACTGCAAATAAATAACTCAATTTATCAATAACTTTTATAAATTTATTTATTTATTTATTTATCTTTACCTTCGACGATTAATTGTTTGCCAGTACAAGTGACAGCCAAATTAATTCGACCACGTCGTTCAGTATGATCACATCCACATAGATTCGGTACACTTACTTCACATCTTTTGTGAACATTCATGTCACATGCTGAATATCAATAAAATAATTATCAATATTTTCCATAAATTATATATTCAATTACACGCACTATTTTTTTTTTTTTTTTTCAATTAAAAATAAATCAAAAAAAATATTTACGTTGCTGTTTTAATATTTTTTTAGTTATTTATTTATAATTTTAATTGTTAAATTTTTTATTTTTATTATTAATAATAGTAATATTTTTTTTCATTTAAAATTCACTTTGGAAATAATTTTTTTTTACATGCAGGATAAATGCAGTGAGTTAAAATAACAAAAAAAAAAAAACAAAAAAAGCTAAGTTGAAATTTGGAGATAATTTTTTTATTTTTATAAATTTTTATTTATTTATTTAATTTGTGGTTGTAAGCAAGAATGTTAGAGACAGATAGATAAAGAGTTGATACAAATTTCAGTATTTTTTGCAATTTCAAACATCAAATGGATAATTTTTAAAAAAAAAATTTAAAAAAAAGTCATTTTCATGCAGGTGATTACGTGTCTGACTAAATATTGATTTTTTCCCTTTGGGTTATAATTTTTTTTCTGTCAAAAATACAATTAAATATATATTTTTTGTGTTTTATTAATTCAATCACAATTTGAGCGTACAAATAATGAATTTAATTTGAATTTTTTCATATCCCAAAAAGTTGTCAAATCAATTTTTAAATTAATCAATTAATCGTCTTTAAATCAAGGAATTATTGAAATAATTTTAAAGACGATTATTGTTTTACATGAAACAAATTAGCTATCGTTATAAATTTAAATGTCAAGAGGCCAGAGACAGCTGTGGTTTTTTTTTTTTAAGGGTAAACATCTATACAACTGGAAAAATATAAATACAATAGAAAATTAATACCAACGTGAGGATCAAGTAGAATAACAAGTAACAATTGAAATAAAATTTGTAAATTGTGCAACGAAAAAAAATTTAAATAAAGAAAAAAACAGATTTTTCAAATAAAAAAACCCCTGATTTTATGATTATTATCCGATTTACAATTAAAAAACGACCCCATTATTGTTCAAGGAATTAATTCAATTTTAATGAAATTTTTCTATTTTTTTTTTTTTTAATATTTATTGCTGGTTTTATGGGTTTTCATTTCATTTTTTTTGTAATATTTTTAGGTCATAAGTACAGGAGCAAACTGGCCACACTTGTGCATTTTTTATTTCGACAGCAAAATGAATTTATGAAGATCATTTTTGATCATACAATGTGCTCCAATGATTTAAAAATAAAATATAAATTTCAACTAAATATCTGTAAATATGTGTTGTTTTTTTAAATTAATTTTTTGTTATTTCCTATTGTTTTTTTTTGTTTTTTTTTGATACCTGAACACTTGATTCCCTGATGCGCGAGACCGTGTAGCATGGATCCACAATGATCGCAGAATGTTGGTGTCAGATACGTGAAATTTTCCCACTTGTGAGGCGCACTTGCAGCCTGGGAACACAAATTTACGGGGTCCGGAAGATTCCGGTTTTTTTCATTCAAGTAAAAAAAGAAAAATCAGAAAAACCACTGTCATTTTTTAAACTTTTATTTTCAATTGTGATGTACATTTTTTTTTTGACAGTGGGGGATGATTAGAATGAAATTGAAGGAATTTTAAGTACCACAGGTCACAGAGGGATGAGAAAAAACACAAAGGATGGACAGAAAAATAAATTAAAAAAAAATATAATTTCTTTTTGTTTTACATGTTTGTTGTTCTTGTGATTTTATTAATTATTACACAGTTTTTTTTTGACAATTTATTTAACCTTTTTCTTGCTAATAAAGTAATTTAAATGATGAAAATTTCAATTTATTTATATTTTTATTTTAAAACAATTAATTTTTCAAATTAATTTTAATCGTATGGATTTATATCGTCTATTAAATGTTTCAAAAAAAAAAATAATAAAATTTACTTTGTTGGAATTAAATGGACGTTAATTAAAAATTTTTAAAAATGATATTTTTTTAATAGCAAATATTGTTTTAATTGTCTTGTATTTGGGTATTTTTAAATATTTTTTTTAGCTTGTTGTTTATTAGTTTATGTTTAGTAGAATTTTTTTAAATAAATTCATTTAAATTTGCACGTTAATGATAGTGCCTGAAGCTTTATGCATTGCACAAGACATTTTAAAGAAAATACAATTTTCTCTTTGAATGAAAAATGCCATTTGGAAAGCTTCAAACAAAACGGTGTTGTATAACATATAAGATGGAAAATACAACCATGATAATGCCTATGCAATAAAAAATCAAAAAAAGCTTCAAAGAAAAACGAGAAACAATCCTTTGTGCTTTGCTATTGAAAAGCACAATTTGTCCTAGAGAAATCTCTTATCCATTATTTTTTTAAATTATCTAAATAAAAGGAAGAAATTAATTTCAAAAGATAAAAGCTTTTGTTTTTTTAAATTAAATTAATCAAATTTTTCAAATAAATATATTTATTAATTTGCAATATTTTTAATTGATTTTATATTATTAAATTTTGTAATTAATAATTTTTAATGAAATTTTGTTTGTTGAAAAATTAATATATTTTGTGTAATTTAATACGTCAAGTGCATGTTTGAGGGACAATTGGTTTGGAGAGTTTCTAGCTTGACATATATTAAAAAAAAAAAAAAAATATTTTAAATAAAACAAGTGGAGAAGAGTATTTTCAAGGTGACAGAAGAAGCCCTCTTAGTTTTCCCAGAGTAACGTAATAATTAATATTAAAATGTCTGACTAAATTGCTTTGAAATAAAAAAAAATTATGTAGAAAATATCTAATAAACTTATCTAGAAATGCAACAAGAAAATTTTTCATTTATTAAATAATTTCAAGGGAAAAAGCTCTTGAGCTTTTTTTTGTTTTTTAATTATTTTTTTTTATAGTTTTTTAAAGTTTATTGTCTTTATTTAACAGATAAATTTAAAAGCAAAAGTTTTTACATTTTAAAAGTAATAAAATTATTACGACAGTGTCTTTTTTCATAGTAAAAATAAAATTAAAAAAATATATTCTTTGATATGCCAGCTGGGCGGTTACTAAAGACCATTTGTTGGCTCTTATAAAGTTTTTGTTAGTCGTGAAAACAAAATTTTATTATACCAACTATAATGTAATCCAGATAAAAAAATTATTTACAAACTTGCTGCTGCTGTTTGTAATAAAAAAGCAAAAAAAATTACCAATATGAGTAAATATTTAATATTCTAATTTATAAAAAAATAAAATTATTATTTTTATTTATTTTTTATATCAAGTTTTTCATTTTATTTTTTGTTTTCATTCTAAAAAGGTTAATTGTTAGGTAAGTTTTCTTGTTAGAAATAAATGACGTTGAAAAGTTTGCCCCGGAGCTTTTCATGATGAGAACAAGTTCAACTAACAGGAATTATAAAATATTGAAGATAAAACAAATAAAAAGTTGAAAAAAATTTATATATATAAAAAATAAAAGAAAAAAAACATAAAGAAACTTATTAGGAGTCGAAAAATAAATATATTTTTCATTATTTCTTTTACATCAACGATCTTTGTGTTTAAATTATTTAGATTTCGAACAAAATCGTCACCAAATTTTCAGCATGAAAAAAAAGCTATAAAAAGACTCATCGATTAGCGTAACAAAAGAAATTATAAAAAAAAAAAAATAAGCTGACTTTGAAATTTAACCACTTGAACATGATTTACTCTGTCATTATCTCTTTTTTCATTTTCAAAGTTTAAGGTCAAACTTATTTCTCCAAGTACCAATGAAAAATAGCTCGATAATAATTTTTAACTCTTCAAAGCCCCAAAATATACCCTCCAAATAAAAAAATAGAAAAAAAATTATATTGAAATTAAAAAAATAGAAAACTTTTAGAGTCTAAATTCAGATGTATCAGTAAATCAGAGGGATATAATTTTCAGTCGTCACATTGGCAAAAAGGTGACACGTGACAAAGAAAATACACTCGACATGCTCCACTTTCATTTGAAATTATATATTTAATGTAAAACAAAAGTCTACACACGTTAAATGTGTGCATGTGCAGATCAACAAGGAATAAATCTGTATTTGTCGTTAAGTTCGTACTAGTTTTTTTTTAAATTTCATTTTATTTTTTCATCTTGTTTTATCCAATGTGTACAAAAGCTTACATTATCTATTTTTATATACGTGTGATTGTGAGTTTGTGCATTGAGAGAGAAAGAGAGCTTTTCTATACAGCAAAAGTTTATGTTTAAATCTCTTTTATAACAGAAAATGTCTGTTTAACTTGATCTCAACTCATGTGAAATGCAGCCGTATGTATTCGTCACCTTGTCGACCTCACAACAATCATTTTAATTTATTTATTTTAAATTAATTTATAAAAGTTTATTTATTTATTTAATTTAGCAAATAATTTTATTAATTTATTTAAAGTTTTTCATACAGTTAATACTGTTTATAAATAATTTTTATATTTTTTTTTTCTTTCTTTTATGTGATAAGAAAAATCAGTTTGAAATTAAACTTTTTGATTTGTTAATAAATATTGCTAATGGATTATTGTAAAATGAGAATTATAAATTGAATTTAAATATTTTTTATTATTTTTCTTTTTCTGGGGACAAAGTTTTACTGTACATACGAATTTACTCGAAAATTGAGAGCTTTTATTTAATATTATTTGCAAAATAAAAACTTTTATTTATATTAACGTATTGATAGTTTAATTTATGCAAAATTAATTATTGCTAATTGTAATTATTTAATAAAGATAATATTTCATGACATAATTAAATTATTTTAGTGTTTAAGTTTGTCAATTAAAATATTTATATTCTGTTGGTATTATATAACATTAAATGATAATAAATTCACAACATTTATGCAATGTAAAAAGTTTGTGTGAACAATTTAAGATGAAAAAATAAAAATTTTATTAAGCTTTTTATTAACTTGCTGAATCTAAAGTACTTTTTCTTTGAAAAATAAAGAATTTTATTTGCCAACTCAGCAGGACATTTAACAGTAACCCCAAGAATCACAGGGTCAATTATTTTTTTTTTTTTTTTTTATATTTTTATTTGACGAATAAAGAGAAATTTTTTCATTCAGAATAATAATTGTAGTGAATTTTAAATTAAAAGAAAATTATGTATTCAATCACGAAGCACTTTCTTAGCAGAGAAAAAATTACTGTTGAATAAAAAATAAATCAAATATAAAATTGCAGAAATATTGAAAGAAAAAATTAAATTGAATTTCATTTTTTTTTTTTTTCTCTTATAAAGGTAATATATTTTTTAGAATAAATATTGAACACTCTACTTTATGAATTAATTAAAATTGATAAATAAAATAAAATTATAAATTTCTTTCTATTTTTTTATCATTCAGCGGTATTATTTTAATTTTTCTATTTTTTTATTTTTAAAATTCAACTGGAAATATTTTTTCTAAAGTGCATTCGTTATATTTTATATTCTTTGACGTATAATTTTATTAGAAAATATTCAATGACGTACTTAAAAGCTGCTGTATTTTATTTTTATTATATTTTCTTGTTGAATATTAAGATAAATTTATAAAATTCATCTGACTAGTCTAGAGGTCATGAAATTTGCCCGGAATGCAATAAACCCGGGTTCGATTCCCAGCAAGGGAACTTCTGATTTTTTTCAAGTTTTTTGTTTATTTTTTTCAAACGACATATGTTAAAAGTCCTATCATCATTTTGATAGCAGTAAAAATATTACAACACCGTCATAAAACCATATTAAAACAAAAAGAAAAAAAAAACAATTTTAACTTAACCAGCCACCAATGAATCCATCAACAAATCAAATGCCATAATTATTAACATCAAAAGAAAAATAATCATTCGTATTGTGAACAATTTAAAAAGGATCATTAAAACAGTACAAGAAACGATCAGTATAAGTCAATTTTAAATCGTTTCAACACTAACAACACCCAAGGAATAAATAATTTGCAAAGAAATTGTTAACGTGACAATAATTAATAGAAAAAATGAAGTGTAAAAAAAGATAATTTTGTGAATAAAATAGTTGAAAATTGTGTCCAACAATATTATTATTATTGGATAATAGAAAATTAATAAAATAGAAAAGTGTATTATCGTGGGACATAAATTTTTTATAGATAAAAATAGAGTAAAAAATGTTTATAAACATTTTTGAAAAAGTGAAGAATAATAGTGTGGCTTTTTTTGTATAAATATATTTATTTTAAATTTTTTTTAAATTATAACCGATACCTTGGCACTTCATGCCCTGGTGGATGACACCATACAGAAGGCTACCACAATGATCGCAGAATGTTGGACTGTTGTAGGTGTGTTGCTTGAATTGATGCTTCGTCCGTGTGTCCTGTTTTTTTTATTTTTTTCATTTTTATTTTTCCGGGATTGGGATGATGATTGTAATGATAATGGTGTAGTTATTTTTCACATTGGATTTTAGGACTTTTGATATTATGATTATGTTTTTTATGCAATTTATCGAGACTATTTTTTTGTCTATTATTTTGTGATTTTTCAAGCTGATAAAAACTGCCAAATTCGATTGATAAAATTTTATTATTTATTTGTTTTATTGGCTATTGTATAGTTGTTCAAATTGATGAGCTTTTAAGAGCTTGAAAAATTTAATAGGAATTTTTTCAAAATGAAATTTCTTGTATTTAATTTTGTCTTGTTGTGAATTGATAATAATTGAATTAATTAATTGGCATTTAATTAGCTCATTGTAATGCAATAATATAAAGAGAAAATTTAATAACAGAAATATCATTTTCAGAGTGACAAATAAATTTTTGTTTTGTTAAATTTATTAATAAATTTATTGGGCTAATAACTTACGTCGGAATCGGCACCTTTGTCTGCGCCAGGACAGGTGAAAGTGACGTATTCGTGACATCGTTTATGAACGACAAAACTGCAAACTGCATAAATTAAATTATTAAAATTTTATTCATTTTTTAATATTATATTTATAATTTTTCATTTTTAAATCAAATTTACCTTGGCACTGGTAGCCCTGTTTTCCAAAACCCCTGAAACAAAAAAAAAATAAAAAATACAAATTAAAATTTCGTTTATTTTTTAGATAAATAATTTAGCAAGTTACAATTTATTATTTTTATTTTTATTATTCAAGTTTGATTTAATTAGCAGTACACACATTTGTACTCGAGGGAAATTAATGAATGATAATCTCTTAAGTTGAAACTCAAGTATAAGTAACTTTTAATTTAAGAAAAATAAATAAAATTAAAAACCAACAAGAACAATTTATATAAAAAAAAAAAAAAATATGCACTTATTAAGGAAAAACTTTTTGATATAATCATAAAAAAATTTGACATTAATTGGACATTGTAAAAAAAGTTTTAAT
Source organism: Aphidius colemani (assembly GCA_030523065.1). Classification (NCBI taxonomy): domain Eukaryota; kingdom Metazoa; phylum Arthropoda; class Insecta; order Hymenoptera; family Braconidae; genus Aphidius; species Aphidius colemani. Next base: position 31,152 of record JAPYYR010001350.1, read on the forward strand.
TATAATAATTTTCTTTATTTCAAATGTTTTAAAAGAAAAATAAATTTTTCAAGATTTTTTTTTACACCTGGTGCCTGAATGAAACAATTATTATTAATTTATCAATAAAAAATATGTCAAATATTAGTTTAAAATTTAATACCTGCTTCAGCAAGTTGAGTTAATAATAAATAAATAAATAAAATCGTCATCATATACGTAAATAATTAAATAAGCTTGAATAAATAAATCAATATTTCAAGGTTCAACCAGTTGGTTCTGCCTCACTTGATACTCATCAAATCATCCACTTTATTCTCATCTGTGTCTTTATCAAAACCACTACATACAAATAACACAACTTTGCATCTTCAGATAAGTATATTTTTTTTTTTTTTTTAATTTAAAAAATAGCAAAAAAAAAAAAACATTATATTTTAGAAAAAATAATTAAAAACAGGTCACTGAATTTTTTAATTTTTAAAATATATAAAAACAATAATAATAATTATTGTTCTTATTTTTATGAAATTTTTATAAAGATTAATAAAAAAAAACATTAAAATGAATATAAAATGTAATAATTATAATTTTTTTCAAGAAAAATAAGTAGAAAATTATGCAGTTCAGTAGTACAAGTCAAGCAATGTCAGACATGAGCGTGAAAATTGTTGAAATATTGAATTTTAATTTGGAATTTGAAAATCATATTGATCATTATGGATAAATTAATTATTATCTTTATGGACATAAAATTTTTACGAGTTTAAACATACATAAATATACATTGAGAGTTAAATCCCTGAAGAAGAGATCAACATGGCTTTCAAGAATTTACACAAAACCCAAGAGACAGCTTTACGATCCTTCCTGCTTTATATTTTTTGTTTTTCAACCCAAATGTACACATGAATTAATAATTTTTTTTATACACAGTATAACTGTAACATGAGGATAAATATAATTTTCATTTAAATCTCACGTAATCCAGCCAACAATAAAAGCCATTTGAGTTTTGTTTTTTTAATCGCTGGGAAAATTTAAATTGACGCAAAACAATAAGCTATTTTTTTTGTATAACAAATTTAATCAAATTCAATTGTCGAATAGTTTTTAATATCAAATTATTGATCCAACAAAGATACACTCAGTACATGAGAGGTCAAGAGTTTTTTTCTTATTAAAAAAAAATTAAAAAACCAAAAACCATTTATGCAAAAATAAAAAAGAAAAAATTTTTTTT
>JAPYYR010001351.1:0-15900 GCA_030523065.1 Aphidius colemani
TGAGCAAAAAAAAAATTTTTTTTAAAACGAAATTCCTGCGGGCTTTTTCCTTTTCTCGACGTTTCAGAGCATTTCAAGTCGATTGAGACAATAAAAAAAATTTACGTGTTAATTCACTCGAAAATTTACGTGTTCACGTAATAGAAGGTTTAATAATTGATATATAAAAAAAAAAAAACGAGAGAAAAAGAAATAGTCAACAAAACAACAGCGTAGCCTCGGCAACGCCGGGTCATACTTACTAGTATTCAATAAAATTTCTATGCATCTTTTTTCATAGAGAATTTACGAATTTATTTAAAGCACAAAGAAATTGAAAAGAAAATTGAATAAAAAATTCAAAAAACCATTAAGTTAATGAAATAAAAATTATTTTTAATATAATTTTCGAGTAAAATAATACCACAATGTCAAATGAAATAAGTAAATATAGTGAACAATGAATTTGATGAAAAAGAAGACCAGTGAATAACGTAGATTGAATGTTTAGAAGAAAATGAGTCTCGTGTATCCTTTGGTGCATTGATAATTTGAGCTGGTTTGCCCAGGGGAAATTCATTCTGCCACTCTTGATAAAACTGTTGTTTCATATAAATTCACGGTTTTTTATGTATATATATTAACAAAAGAGAAGACAAGAGAAATGACAAGACACTTGACAAAAACCATATAGGAATATACTACAAGAACCGAGAAAATGAAAAGACATTTTTTATTTTTTTAATCATAATATTTCTCATTAAAATTATAATCTCATATATTATATTGTTTTATTTGCAAAAAGTAGGAAGAAATAATTTTTTTTTTTTCAATTGTATTGACGACAAATAATTAACACAATCAAAGTGCAAAAAAAATAAATTTAAATTATGATATTAACAGCGTGTTTTTTTTCAGAATACAAGTGACAATTTTTTCATGAAGAAAAACATCTGTTTGAGATACAAGGGGTGAAATGAAAATAATAAAAAACAACCCCTGTAAATAAATAATGAAACAAAAAAGAAAAAAAATAAATTAAGAAAAATTTTAAAGAAGCCAAAAAAGTTTTTTTTTTTTAAAGTAAAAGAGATGGCAAGAGAGAAAAAGAGTAATAATAACCGGCCAAGATATTATGTAGTTTATTTATTTGTATTCACATGTATAGTTAAAGCTCTCGTTGACGATAACGAGTCCCGCTGGGGTGTCTCACACACAAGCGAAACAAAAGAAAAATCATTCTTAGGAGGATAAAAAATGAGAAAAAAATACATATAAAAGTTCTTTTTTGGGTTCTTATTATTATTTTATAAAAAAGGGGCACGTACGATGTCGGCATTTATTGTGTAGGTGTACATGGACACACAGCGAATATTCAACTTACATATGTATCTGAATTTTTTTATATACATTTATATGCCTTTTATACAACAATGCAATATACATTTTGCTTGAATTTTCGCAACGTTGCTCTCTACAATGTTTCTACTCAAAACATCTTTTGCTTTATTTTTTAGCCGCGACACTATGATATTCTCCGATGAAACAGCTTCACTCGCAATAAGACCACACAGACCAAGCTTTTATTATATATCTATCTATTTATATTTTTTTTTTTTTATTTCATTTCTCTCTTACTCCTCTTTTGAAACTATGAAATTCAACTTTTATGTGCATAGAGGATGTACATTGCCCACCTACTCTTCACAACCACAAAATTCAAACAATGCTATTCTACTTAAGTGGATAAAGGAGAATATACATATGTTTTAAATTGATGACAGTCGCGTATTTAGAAATTTCATTAATATTATTATGTTATTACAAAATAAATTGTCGTAGAAATATTATTGCCAAGTATTCATTCATGTATGTTCAATTTTTTTATTTAATTTGGGAAAATTTAACTTCAAATCAATTGCTTTTTTTGGCTTGGATGTTTAAATAGCGATATTTATATTTTATTTAAATCGAGGTGAAAATTATTTAGATTTTTATTCTTTTTTCATTTCAATCAGGAAACCCTCCAGGAGTATTTTCCTCGAAAAATTCTACTAATATCACTGCCCAATTACGTATAAAAAGCTCACCCAAAAATACAATTTTAAAAAAAAATCCAAATCTATTTTCAAAAGCCACGTTATAATGAATGAAATATATGAAAATTTTAAAGGTAAATAATGTGAATAATTTTCTATATATTTGAATAATTAATTATCATTTCAGGACCTCCAGTCCAGACGAGAGCAGTGCTTGATGGTACAGCTGAATTACCATGTGACATTCGACCTCCTCAGCCAAACGATTCAGCAATTCTCGTTGTCTGGTATAAAACGTCAGACCGTCTGCCCGATATAACGCCCATCTACAGGTAAATTATTAATTATCATTTTATCACACTCATTATAAAAACTAAAAATAAATTTATAACACGACCGTATTTAGAGCCATTTTCTGATGCATTTTATTTTTAAAATAACTGAATCATCTTGATGATATTAATTTTCATAACATGAATGAAATTAATTAACTGAAAATTTATTATAACAAACTTAATAGCTCTCAATATTATGTCATAAAAATTATAACCACGTGAATTTTTAATTTCATAAAAAGTCTTTTTAATTAACGAGTTTATTATCAAAAAGAAAATTAATTGTATGAAAATGTTTTTATAAAAATTTACGTGCAATTTTTTTTTTTTTACGTCAAATACGTATCTATTGATGTAAGTTTTCATGTCAATTTAAAATGTTTTGTATGTATACTTGACTATGTATTACAAGTCACAATACACCAGCTTACATTATAGGATAACAAGAAAAATAAAAAGGCATACTGCGTGTATCACGTGAATGCAAAAGAGGCACGTGACGTGAATGAATAGTCGCTTGCTAAATCGTGTCATAAACGTAAGAAATCCAACTTAGCAAAGTGTGTGTTTATATAAGGGTGAAAAATAAAAATACATTTTATTATTATTTTTGTAATATAAGCTATGGTTGTGTGACTGTACAGAACACAATGCGTGTCAACGTGACATAGACGAGTAGAGCCATCACCCAAGTGGATTTTTTTTTTTGCTTTTTTATCTGACATTTATTTAATTCTATTAATGAATTCATTCAATTTATAAAAATTTTTTTGCTTATATATATTTTTTACTTCATTATAATGTCTGACGTTATCATGTTGACAAAAAAATATATATAAAAGCTGTTTGGGTTTTGGAATTTTGCTTTTTCTATTTTATTTGTTCAAATAAATTTGGCTATCGCGATTTGATTAAATTCCAATTCATTTCATGAATTTTCGAATGATTAATTAGAATCTCAATGACTGTTTAAATATTGCATAATAATTTGAGTTGATTAGCGATAAATTTATATGATTTTTAGTTGATAAATTATAATATTTATGGTGTCATGTAAAGCAACACTTGATACCTTGAGCAAGATATTCCATAGTGCAGACGAGAATCTCAATATAGCAGCCTTATCTATCTCGTTTATTTTGTGTTATAATGCTGTGGTATATTTTACTTGTATAATTTGTGTATGTGAATGAGTGGATACATATATTGTGAGCCAGTTGAAAGCATGTCTATATCCTGTCGAGCATAAAGGAAGAGACGACGAGCTTAATCCGGTAATTTCTCGGCGTACGCCACGACCTTCCGTTACACGGAAAGACACCGGATGCGATAGCAAGCTCACAACGGTAGACCGTTTATAAAATTGTCCCGCACAGTATAGTTTTTTATTTTTCACTATCAATTTTTTTTTTTTTTTCAACATAAGTACACGGAAATGTTGGAATATTTTTGAGATGATGTGATTTTTAGAAAGACAAACATACTTTGGATAGATTTTTCTTTCTAATTTTAATTGAGACATTCATATCTAATTCAAATAGGATATCAAGTTGACACAACGCGTATTCGATTTTATTATATATAATTAATAAATTCGCACAAAAGTATTCTATTTAAAACTATACAAAATTTTAAAACACTTCAAATTATTGAGCCATTTTTTTTTTAAATGAAAACAAAAATAAATATGGGACACAGAAATTAGTATATCTACTTTTAGACAAAAGAAAAATTAAAAATCCATCATCAATTAAAGACAAAAAAATGAAAAATAAATTTCTTCTTTATTTTTATTTTTGGTACATTATAATTTTTTTAATTTCAACAATTATACAATTTTCCAAGTATAAATCATCAATTCTTTATAAAATTACATGAAATTTTTCTAAAAATAAAATCCAACAATTTGTCATGAATCAAGTCAATTAAAAAAAATAATTGCATCTGCATTTAAACAGATTAAAAATACCTTTTAATAATGAGAAAACAATCATACAATCAATTCGACAAATATTGAGTTTTAAAAATAAAAAAACCCACATAATATTATCCAAGTTTATGAGTTTTTTCGGGTGAAAAAATTAGCATATATATATTTAATATGGTTTATAAACTGTGTGCATGCATGAGAATATAATATCAAAGTTAATTGTAGCGTAAACGTTGAGGCCGTACGAGTGTATTTCAAATTTCCGACATATGGAAACGGATTGTGGCAAAATAAGAAAAGTCGTCAGGCAAGAGGAGGGCAAAGGATTAAACCTTATCACTTGTGAATACAGTCATAACTAAAATACAATTTATATTGCATATAGACACACTCACATATTTGAGTCATGAACATGTTCATCGTTGACGACTTCCGGACAAATTCAAATGGCAAATAACATAACCACTTTGCATCAAGCACATGACGGTGTATTATAAACTAAACACTACACATAAGTCTGATGAAATATGCACATAAACTACTGTTTCAACTATTAATATTTACAACATACATTCGGGTATTTCATCTTGATCCTCTTACATTAACTTCCGTTCTCGTGTTACATATATTACGCAACTGCCAGAGAAAAAAGCTCTTTTTAACGAACAAGAATTGTATCTTTAATTTCTCCTTTTTTTTTTTGTCATTTAGTTGTTTAATTATTTATACAAAAACTTATTTGAATTTGTGAAATATTTAATGTTTTAAACTTTTATTATTTTTATTTTATTCAGTTTTTTTTTTCATTTTAAATAAGAAAGAATAAGAAATTATTGGCAAATAAGTTTTTATGCTTAAAAAAATATTTGGAAAATGTAATTTTTATTTTTTAAAAATTGTTATTTAACGATATGGGTTTGCGATTATTTTAGTCAGTTGTATATTATAATATTCATGTAATTTTATTTATATTTTTTTCATCTTGAAAAACATGAATATTCATCGAGTCCATCCGGCAAATTGAAATTTTTTTTTAAACAGTTAAATTATATGTATATATATATATCGTGACCAATTCAAGCTCTGTATAAACCACATTTATTTTTATCTATATTTTTTTAAACTTTTTTTCGCGTTGTTTTATTCAAATTAAGCGAAAGTCTTATGGCGACACTTAACCATCGGTGAACAAAATCCCCAGCACTTTCTCATCGTATACCAACTCGTACACTCTTTGCTTTTTGTGTGAGTGATTTTTTTTTTTATCGTCCTTGTGTATATCAAGCTTGCGGGACCAGTTGAATTTTTTTCAATTTTTTTTTCATATAACTCAGCTACCTGGTTGCATTATCGTCGCGTGTATATAACATGTGAGTACAATAAATGCGGCCGAGGTGGTCATAAAAGCTTTACACCGGACTCTCAATTCACTTGGTTGTTTATTTTTTTATTTTATTTTTATTCTTTTTCTCCATCAACTTTTTTAATTTCTTTTTAAATTGTGCTCTCATTATTTGACACGTTCTTATAACATTCTCATCATGATATCATAATAATTCCATTTTTATTTTCGAAATTTCACACTCAATTCGTTTATCAAGTGACGTCATTATTCCGAATCATACATAATTTTCGTTTCAATTTAATTATTTATTTCTAAAGGTAATTTTTTATTTTCTTGTAATTTTATTTTAATGAAATTTTTCGTTATTAAAATTAAACCATAGACTGCAAATATTGCATAAATCTTATTCCATAATGTTAAGAAAGAAAAACTTTTCAACTAATGATGTTTACTTTTTATTTATTTAATTTTTTTTCCAAACATTTTCTTTTACATTTGTTTACAAGCTCTGTACTTGTATAATGCACTCACATGTATATCCATACGTGTGTGTAGAATAAAATGAAATAAATTATCCGGCTTCTAATTACACGCAAAAAAGGGTTGGGAATAAGTTCTAGTAGTGAGTGTGTGTATGTTGGCAAGCATGATATGTAAAAACGAGAGAATGATAATAAAAGACTACAAGTTTATACAGATATATGTAAGAATACCAATGGGAACATGAAATTGAAAAAAATTGAATGGAAAATACAAACGATAAGGTGCATGACAAAACTAGTTGCAGATATATGTCGGTATAATATTGAAGTTGTACAACACGATCACAGCGTAACTGTATTTTTCCATCCTCATTTACCCACATTTACAACTAACATTTTCTTTTCTTATTCTTCCTTGAATTTTTCCAACATTACCTCAATGTTTGAACAAGACAAATGTGCTCCCCTATTCTTACTATTATTCTTTTCTTTTTGTATTTTGTATTTTTTGATTTTTTCTTCATATTCCTCCGTGTTTTTTCTCTTTTTTTTTTTGTTTTTCATTAAAAATTAATCTTTGAGCCTTCAATTTAAATGATAACGTGAGTTAAGTACATAATTTCTATGATAACAACTGCTCAAAGCTTTAAGAAAAAAAATTCAAACAAAATAAAAATAATTCTTTTATATATTTTCCTTTAAATCAAAAAATAAATTGAAAATAAAAAAAATACACTTACTTATTTATATTCATAACTATCTATGAATTTATAGTAGAAGTGGGTATTAATGGAATAATTGGTATGTTCAATGGGTGAAGAATTAATTGGTGCCCGATTATAGTAAAGCTCAACGAGCTGAAAAAAATCTATAATACATGACGAGTGATTTTCTGGATCGGATGTACAAGTTTTATAGATGTATGTATGTAATGTATAAAACTGGTATATATGAGAAAGAATAAAACAATGTCAAAGAAGGATAGATAGAAGGCCGCAGTCGTTCATGTTGATGGGGTTGTGATTCTCTGTGTACGTGATTCAACGAGCCGAATCAAACGGAACGGAAACTTCAACTTTCGACCCACTTTATGCACCCGCGAATCGGACCACATTGTCAGCCCGTAAAAACTCTGATGTTTTATTATATATACATTTCATGTCTATTCAATTTTTTTTTTTTTGAAATTTTTTACCTTTGTCAAAAAAGGAAAAATAAATATAAAGATAAAAAAAATATCCATTTTATTTTTGTTCAAAATGACAATATTATAAAAATAAATTTATTTCAATTTATATTCCTTTATATTTTTATAATGAAAAATAAAGTTTTTTCACTGTGGTCAAAGTGTGATTTATTTTTTTGATGAAATATAATTATAATTTGTTTAAAAAAATTAATTCAAAAAGAGAATTTAATTAAGAAACTTGAATTTTTTTCGACGAATGATATATTATTTTTTATTTATAAAAAAAAATAAATTAAAAGAGATGAAATATATATTTAATGCCAAGTTGTATTTGCAATAATTTATTTTATATTTACAATAATAAAACATGTCACACAGTTACCACAAGAACAACAACAAATTTCAAAGCAACTTAATCACAAAGCCAGACATTCTCAAGGGATGCTGCATATATCGAGGCAGTTAACACTTTTGTATAGAATCACACAACCACCACGGTAACATACTTGTCACATTTAATACACTAAAATATAATAACTTTACTACTTGTCCCACTAGTTGTCTCGGCAGTAAATAATGCCAACTAATTCAGCCAAAAAAAATTAATTATATTTATATTATACACAAAATTTGACGTTAAAATTGTTAATTATTCAAAAATAAATAACAACAATAATAATAATAATAATAATGTGTTATTAAAAAATTCAGAGTTAATCTAGTACATATTATACAAAGAGAAAATTTAAAAAAAGAAGCCAAAGATTCAGCTCGTTTAAAACTAATTTTATTTTTTATTTAAAAATTTTTTTTTATTAATTTTTTTTCGCCTTTTTATACCTTCTTTTTCTTGACTCGTGAAGTAATTACGAGCAAGTAATTATTCTAGGCTATGGTGTACATGTATATACATTATATATACATAGAAAAAAAATAGGCAAAAATTCTGTAGAGTGTTGGTGAAGTGGAAATCGATTTCAGGAGAGAAATAGGACAACTCTGCTGATATAACGTCGTCGCGAGCAAGAGTGAGAGCTAAATAATAAAATAAGTAAAAAAAAAATTAAAAAAAATAAAAAAGTACTGTGCAAGAGAGAACTAAATAGTAAAGAGAGTTATAAAAAAAAAAAATGGAAGAGGTAAAACGAAACGGTGAGCTATGAGAGAGGCGTTTGTTGACATTTTTTTTTTTCATATATAATATTGGTTTTTTCTCTGCCCTTGCCTTGATCGTCTATTCGTTTTAGCTTGAGCTTATACATGTACACATACACATTTTACCGAAACGATTTTCACGCGAGGTAAAATTGCCAGGAAGTTGATGTACCTCACTTGCGACGTCAATGTATATCGAGCAGCTAGACTTGAGCAATACGCGAAATGTCGTCGACGCAAGAAGTAGATTTATGAATAATGCAGGTCGATTTATTATAAAAAAGAAGAAAAAAAAATACATATAACTCGTAAAATGCAACTTGATGTGTGAGTCTATGAAGGAAATTCATCCGGACAGTTTTCACGCATGTGTTGGTTCATATCGTTGGGTGGTGAAGTAAAATAAGGGATAAAAGATAAAAAAATATATGAAAAACGAAGGCTTTCAATACACACAAATCTTGTATTGGTGAAAAATAAAAAAAATAAGAATCAAATCGAAAAGTAAAAAAATAAAAAAAGATAAATTTCTTCTTCTTTTTTCCCAATGCGTCACGGAAAAATAATAAAATGTGAAGGAAAAAAAAAATAAAATATAAAAAAAATTGTGAAGAGTTGATGGGGTGGAATAATACAGGGGAATAAGAAATGAGTTTAAAAATGAGTTTGACTATCTACTTTTCTTATTTTTAAATTTCTTCTTTTTACATTTCTTTCGTTTCATATCAATGGATATTAGACACTTGATATTGCCACATTTTTCTTTTATTATTTTTATCCACAAATTGAAGTCTAAAAAAATTTTCCACAAAATAGAGACTAATAATCTTTGAATTATGATATTTTTTTTTTTTTATATATTTATTTTATTTTTACCACGAAGAAGCAGCAAACAGAAAAAAAAATTGGTTGGAAAAACTTTGGTCTCATTATTTTTCATTTTACAAAAGCGTGAAAAGTTGAAATTTTCTCAATTTTTTATTATTTTATTTTTTCCATCTTAACTAACTATCTTTTGTTTCGTTTTTCCTGTGAAACTTTTTATCTATCTCTATTTTATTTTTTATTATTTTATTCTTATTTCGCACTTTGCCTAGAGGACTTTTCGTCAACCGCAAGTTTGTCCCACGTTATCCGTTGGTTGAGACCCAGTTTGCAAACTATTACACGCTGCATTAATATTTAGTTGGCTCTTGTCCTTCCACTGTGACAAGAAAATGCATAATTCGAGAGGTAAAATTGAGACAGACATTTTCCGAGAGATATTACATTCCCTCGCAAATACATATTACAAAATATAAATTAAATAAAAAATTTCTATATACATTAATAAATTAAATTTATGCATTATTAATTTTTATCATTTCTTCGTTGTAAACTTGGATGAAAATTTTTATAATAAAAAAATATCTCAAAGCCAAATTTCTCTATTAATAAAGCCTTTGAATTTCGCTCAATTTAGCCATGAAAATTTTGTAAATATCTCATCAACAAACATACGAGATGCACAGATTTATATGTAGAATAAATTTAATTACTCGGATTGAAATATAGTAAATTAAATATGAATAAGAGAACGGCCAAAGTTGTTAAATATGGGTGTCTGTTTACTACAGTAGTAATAGTTTGTGGTATATAGACAGGAAATGCAAGTCTACTGTAGCCAAACTTTACTAACGAGTCTTACAGCTCACGCGGTCATAGAATATATAGGCGTTGAGCTGAATGTGATACGAAAATACAAACACAAACAATCTCTACACACATTCACATAATAAAGTTTATTGTGTTTAAAATTTTGTTGTAATAAGGCGTGCCTTGGGAACAACTCTCATCTCTTATTGCCTATATAAGACTAGTAGTGTCGAGAACACATTGTATCTTGTGTAAACTATATAAATTACAATCAAACAAATTATTATGCAAACAAACTCCGCCCAATTTTGATTATTCAGTTATTTGTCTAGTTGAGTTTTAGGCCATCAGGAATAGGTATATCCAACAACTTTGAAAATTGAATAACTTTATTGTTGAATAAGACGAACAAAAACAAACAAAAACAAACAATGGTCAAAATGGAAATTTGGCTTTTAAATTTAAGTCATTAACGACACAGACATTGTGTTGTATATTTTCTTGTGGCTTTAAACATACAAATAAACTAAACTTGTAAAATACCATTTTATGCCCATACGTATTGTATATTATGCCAACATCTTTAGGCAAAATGCGCCTTCATCAGACGATTATTGCAGCTGCACTGTGTCCATCTTTGTCTTTATCTAAATTTTCACTGAATATACATAGGATTAAGCTATATCTGTATACAAAACAAGCTACATCTCTATACTACACACACACTATCTCACAAGTATTTAATGAATATGCAAATGGTTATACCTTGAATCGCCACAATCTCACTTTTGGTATACAGTGAGAATGAAGGTTAAGGGTTTCCTCTGCAAAAGACAACTAAAAGTGGTGTGAGCCATTTTACAACTAGTCAATATAATATCTTCTATGTAGTTTAATGACTATCACACAAAATTGAAATTTACTTGTTCAAAATTCTTAACAAAACCACAAACGAGCTTTGTGGTTTCAAATTTTTAATTGAAAATAAATTTTTTAAGTTGCATAGTTTCTGTGTTGATTTTAAATTTTATACAATCATCATTTTAGTCTTGTCAAAGTTTTGGAAAATATCATATATAGCAATTACTTGACAAAAAAATATAAATAAAATGTTGGTGATAACCAAGGGTAAATTTTCATTGTCGTAGTTTTCGATTTTACGAAATCGATATGTATGTGGGGTCGCTCGGAAACTCCCTGGGCTGAGTATAATGTCCCACAAGAGTGTGGTATTTTCTATACATTGAAATTGTAGAGAAAAGAGTTGATGAAACGCGTTATAAAAGAGGACAAAAAAAAATGGGAGTTAATTGAAAATCGTAGAAAATACCTTGTATATATACTCGCTAGAGATAAAGACAAAAAAAGCAGAAAAAATATTGAAAGAGAACGAGTTAGTCTCGAGGATCCATCGGAGATCACAACTCCATGAAAAATTGTCTAGTGTTTTTGCTCACTCGTAACCCCATCTCTCCTCCATTAACTTGATGGTAATATTAAACTTTATGTTTTATTATAAATGAAAAATTAAAAAAAATCCATATCAACATGTATATATTGTCAAGAGAATATTTATTTTTTAATAATAATATTTATTCCCAGTTGTGGGATTAATATCTCAGAGATTTTTCCACTTGCATATATTCCAATTTAAATATAAAATATTAGATATACATTGAAATACGACAAATAATACGGAAATACTTTTAATTGCTTTTAAATTTATTCCTTTTATTATTTTTATTTATTTTAATGAAAATAATTTAACGTATTTTGCTAATAAAAGTTTATTTTACCAACATAATTATATAGATATATATTGAATTTATATATCTATAAATGTATATTGGCATGTCATGTATAGATACGCATTTGCCCTGAAACTTTTGAGATCACATATTGGCTCTTTCCTTTGCGGAGTTCACGAATCCACGCAAGAGTTCGATTTGAAGTTGGTACTTGTACGTAACCTGGGAGCGGCACGTACTTCTATACAATTTAGATTGAATCGGTTCTGACGGTGAGATCTAAATGCCGAGAACATATCCCCGCACCGGTAATTGAAAATCGTAGTGGTGGCAATGCTTTTATACATTCTGCTTTAGTTTGGCCTCTCGTTTTCGTTTACCCTCGTCTAGTCATCTCTTTGTGTTCCATATATATACGTTTGTGTGTGTTTCTGTGTGTGTTTGTACGACACTCTGCGGAAAAGGGTTTATATACATTATACATGTACAAGTCAATGTTGAGTGAGGGAGAAATATAGTTTTGTGGCTGAGGCCGAATTTTGTTAACTTCCGTGGGGCGGAAACAACGTCCATTCCCACAAAATTATATCGCTTCAAACGCCATCAGCAACAGAATCTCTGCTTAAAGCCATTGATGTTGGCTTCTTCACTCTCTCATTTAAATTATATACATATTTATGTTTCTTCTTTGTCTGCACAAGTATTTATCAAATGTACTTTCATTCAATACTTGATTCACACATTTAGTTTAATTGCATGTATATTTGTTTGATTACAAATATGCCTTTACTTTGACCGTCACATTTGTATTTACTCTTATACAAATAAAATTATTTGTATAGAATGATAACTTAACTTTGATCAATTTAATTATATAAATTGAAATGTATTTTAAAGTTTTCATTTCATTTTCTTGGCTAATTTTTAAGAACATTCATAAAAGACAAATACAAGCAGTCAGGATGATGGTAGTTGTACATCAACCAGTAAGCGTGTCTATTTTCCTACTAATATCATAGAGAAAGTTTCACACGTCCATAACAAAATAGAATTTCCCGTGAGTCAAGAAGTCTCTCGAAACATTACACCTGGTATGAGACAACAGAGACAATGCTAGAGATCACCAAGCATTGTTGTCTTTCATCCATATAAACAAAACACACCTAAACAACCCAACATTTATATAAATATATATTATACTATGTAAGCCATCAACCACCTTCTCAAAACCAAACAAAACTATTGCCTAAATTTGCGCTTGCGTCCATCTAAATCACCAAAGTATTTTAGCAAATTTAGTTGCTATAGAAATTTGGCTATTTGCATTCACCAAGCCGACTCTTCAACTCATTTATTTCACAAATATAAATACTTTTATTTTTATAATAATGAAAAAATCAAACACCGCAAAACAGATCACAATTTGAGGCCACTCTTCCATAAAATTGCAATTTAGAAAATTCAATTTATAAACTTTTTAACTATTTTTTTTTTCATTATTAACATAATCATTTTGTTGTTGTTGTTTTTATTAAATTGTAGCCAAGTTGTTTATGTAAATAATTAATTGCCCATTATCAACTTGAAAAAGTGCATTATTTATTACTCAACTCAATCAAGCTGATATAAAACTCGTATTTATTGTAAAAAATAATCTGATTTATTTATAAATAAATATGTGTACGTCAAGTTAACATGAAATAGAAGAGAACACGGTGGATATACAATGTGTTTTTTATTTATTTTAATTCTATATAAACTAGCACATATTGGAGGGTTGTACCGAAATCAGTATACCATGTAGACACGATTGAACATCGTCAGAACCATTCAGTGTAATCTGAATCTACGAAAATGGTGTTTATATGTACACCAGCTATAATTGCATTCAACAAACAACAATTCTCTGCTTCCTTTTTTTATTGTTTCCAGTGTTAACATTTATTTACAAAATTTTTATTTTAATAACAGTGTAAAAAATTTGCTTTTAAATTGTATTTTTGTATTTTGATTTTTGCAGTTATGATATGAGAAATAAACGTGACAAGGCAACACACTGGAAAGATAAAGAATTTTTAAATGAACGAGCTCATTTTAAACCGTCAACTGATCCAGCAATATTAGTTGTCAAAAGAGTGGAGCAACGAGATGAAGGAGAATATCTTTGTCGAGTTGATTTTGTCAGAAGTCCAACGAGAAATGCAAAAATATATTTAACAATAATTGGTAAGAATATTTTAAAAAGTTTAAATTGTTTTCTTCTTTCTGTTTTGCTTTTTTGGTATTAATTTTATTATCATTTGGGTTTATTTTTTTTTCACGGTGAATTTAAATCTAGTCAGGTAGTTGAATCAATGAAAGGATTTACAATCGGTCATTGTGTATTCACACATTCATGAACATTATTTTGTTATATTGTTATTTATACAAATGATCGTTTGACGTATTCAATGACAAACTGACAAAATCAAACAACACGCATGTGGCTTGATTTTATATCGAAGCTTTATAACAATAAACATCAATATAATTTCATGATTTAAAGCACATCAGGCAGGAAATGAAATTTTAAAAAAAATATATAATAAACAAGGCTTTTTGAATAAATCCACTGAATTCATTATAGATTTGTTAATATTTTTTATGTCATTTTCATAGTGGCATAAAAAGCACTCGATCGTGTCACAATCATTGCATCAGTGTGTATTGAAAATTCAAACGACACATAAAAAGCTATATTTTAATAGATTTTTATTTCACAAAATTATTATGTTTTTTATTTTCATTTTATTTTACAAATGTTTTTCAAATTTTTAAAGTTACAATATTTATTAATTACGAGCACTATACTGAAGTAATAATTTTTTTTTCAATGTTCCAAGATGATAAATAATAGCCAACAATAATAATTTCCATGAAAAATCAAATAGTTATTATAGAAAAATAAAATTTCAATTCCATTAAAACGTCAAAAGTTAAAGCTTCACTTTAGCTATTTTTTTTATTACAATATCTCAATAATTTAAATAATGATTTTTTTTCTACAATAATAAAAAGCTCTTTACATTTATTGTTATAAAATATAAAAAGTAAAATTTAATCTCAATTCGATGCATCAAATTGTACAATACCAAACTTTTTCCCCGAAGCAAATGTTGAAATTTTGTTCTACTTAAAAAAACTATAATAGAATCATTAATTTCCAACTGAAAAAAAAAAGAAAATCCATACTATTTTTCTTTTGTTTCAAATAATGTTATAATTATTCCAAAGACAAAGGCAATATTACAACAAAACTTTCATCTCTTTCATTTCAAATTAAAAATACAATTGAAAAAAAAAAAAAAAAAATGAAAAATCATTGTGTTTATATTCAGGTATGTGCAGCAGCACTGTAATGAATTGGTTGTATGAGTGAGAGTGAAAACGAGAAATACAAGGGAATTGATAATACACTCAACATCGACATGAACAAACATGCCACGTCAAAATCGATTGTCGAGAATAATAAACGAGTAAGCCAAAACGTGTTCCAGCATATATGCGTAACTTCATCTATGACTCGAGGGAAATTATACGATATGTGGCACTCGGTATATATATCCAAGGCTAAAATAAACTACCCCCTAACAACCTAATTTTATTTATCCCCTCAATTTCATCAAAACATCTACAAATTCACATACAAAATGCAGGTCATCTTTGTACAAACAATCCCTCTCTCTCTGTGTATATAAAGTCACACTATTTATGCAAAATAACAGCTTCAAATAATTTTAGCCCCTCTTTTACTGCGTCCAATCAAATTTTTTTTTTTTTAAATTATATTAAATGTGTCGGGGAGTTATTATTCTTTTACTCATTTATTTTTTAAATTCCAATCAACGTCATGAGCAAGTTACGGATATTTTTTCATTTTGAACTGATTTCAAAGAGAAGTTCTGAAGAGAGAAAAGGGAAAAAATAACCTCCATAAAGCTAGCTCACCAACATGGGCACAAATAGAAAAGACTATAAAAGGAATTTTGGGCTTTTTTTAGGCTTTTTTTGGGTGGTAATATTA
>JAPYYR010001352.1:0-17330 GCA_030523065.1 Aphidius colemani
TTCATGAGCATTCAAAATGTTTAACAAATTATCCAACAATCGATAGAGAATTAAGTTTTATAAAATCACTGCTTGATAAGTGTGGTCGTTTCTTAACAAAACTAGACTTGACAGCTTATGGTCATTGTAACATAGTGCCAGTTGTTAATGATCGTTGTCCAAACCTCATAAGACTTCGATTAAGATTTACCTCTATTGACAATGAAATGTTACTCAATGCGTTTACACGTCTATCTAAACTGAAATCATTGACAATTATATTTCAAAATATAAAGACAAATTTGATATCTGATACTCTAATTAATTCATTGAAAAACGTTGCTAAAACATTGACTCAACTGGATATCTTGAATTGGGCTGCAGATGATTTGAGTGATTACCCTGATGTCACAGAAGCCATTGATAATGTAAGTTATAACTATATATTTTTTAGAATAAAATCAAAAGTATTCTTTTCATTCTTCTCATATTTCTTTTGCAGGTAGTTCGTTACCTAAAGAAGTTGAAAATTTTGGAACTTGCTGGTGTACGAATATCTTGGAATTTATTGGATTATCTAGAAAATGAAAAAATTGAATATTTTAATCATACAGTACACATTGAAAACACTCTTTCTTTGTCAAAACCATTGATGAATATTACGTCGTTGAAAATATTGGAATGCCCAGTTAAAGATGAAACATTGTATTCTATGGCCAATACTTTCAAGAACTTAGAAGTATTACATGTAAATGTCACCGGGATTACCGACTATGGTGTAGTAGCGCTTACAAAGATAAATTTAGATTACCTTAATCTTAAGGGCTTTACTAACATGATTACCGATTCTTCAGTTAAACTGTTCAAAAACTTAGAAAGATTAGTGTTACCAGTCAGTAGAAAAATTACTGATGTTTCAATCATGAAAGTTCTCGAAAATTCGCCAATGATCTCCGTGCTCTCTGTGTACGGCTGCAATGTGACAGCTGAATTAGTCAAAGAAGCAGCAGAAATATCAAAAAACCGTCAACGCCATTTGCTTTTCTGCGTTGAACTTATGCCAAATATACAACAATATGAATCGACATACTTCGAGATTTATAGACTTCATTTACAAAACGGAGAAATAGTTCTATATGACGATATAACTACCGACGATATAACTACCGACGCAGATTGTGTTTTCACAACGACTTTAGAAGAGCAAGCACTATCTATGAACGAGTTTTCTAATTGGGCACTTCTTCCGGGATTTACTAATTAGATTCTGAAACATAACCTAAAAGACCATTAATTAAATAATACACAATTTATATTTTTTATATTTTTTGACATTTTCTTGGTTTTTTTATGAGACTATAAAATTTAGAACAACATGTGACAAAAAATTAGACTCAATATGTTTTCTAAAATACTTCAAATTACGTTTCTATAATTTATGTACTTTTTTATAGGTTTATAGGATATTGTTAAAAAAAATCAGTTTTTGTTGTTTACAGGGTGGAACTTTCATGTGGACTATTTTTCTCCCTAGTACTCTCAAAAAACACCCATTTTAAACCCTTTTTATTTTTTTTTTCTCTCTAAAAAAATTTCCACCCTCGAATTTTCCAAATCTTCGAATTAGTCTATTAAAAATTTTTCGTAAGTTTTGTCATAAATGGTAGTCTACGTAGTTCATTGACTGGACTAATTGGAAATTTTACAGAACATATTTAAATATAGACTTTTGAGTACTGCAGTCGGTAACAACGAGCATCGCGAACGACCTGATACAAAACTACATTATGTACAGCAAGTTTAATATTACACGCAAGCAAAAATTAAACGCTCATAAGAATTACTATGGTACATTGCAATTTTTAATCTCAACATTGTTTTTTTTTCGTAGTATTTACTGTAAAAAATATATTAGGCGACCGATGTTTCTCAAATACTGTGGGACAATAGTAAAATTTACTGTAAATTTTTATCCGTCCCAGGTAGAAATCGTATGTCAATTTGACATCAATTTTTACTTTTGACGTCAATTTGTGCATTCTAAGTCAAAAATTGACTTTCATTTCTACCTGGGGTGTGTCTAAAATAAGCATTTGTTTTTTCTAATGTATTTTTCTTTTTTTTTGTTTCTATTTAACAAACCAGTTTCTCGTAATTTTCTAGAAAATATTTATGCAACATTTCTAGAAATTATTCCCAGAAATTTTTCAAAAAAATTACATGTAAATAACAGATGGAACTTTTTTTTCGAGTCAGAAAAACAAAATTTTACATTGAAAAAAAAAGTGCTCATTTTAGACCACTATAGTCTATATTTTTTTTCATTAAATGTTACTGAAAAACCATTCAAGTATTATTTCATTAACAATGTAAAAAGAATTAAGTATGAAAAATCAATTATTAAAATAAAAAATGAATTAGTAAATGACAATATTATACAGTGATATACAATGAGTATAAAAGTTTGAAAGTTCTTAGAAACAGGATAAAAATAGATGAGAGGGACTAAGTCACTAATTAGAGCCAGATTAAACGCTTGTCCAGGGAGCCATTTTCCTTTTTCCCAATGTATAGCAGAAAGCTTTTAGCTTTTACTATATACATTATACAGAATAAGTGTAGAGAGAGGAGTCAACAAAATCCACGCGATTCAGCTGGATTACCAAGCAATGATGAGAGTGGGAAAGACATTGGAGTGGGAAAAATTGCGCTGGGGATCGTGTAGATGCAGGGTGGCAAAAGCCAGAGAGGGTGGATTTAATGAAAAGTGTTTGCCCCGTAAAAGTTAAGATTAATTGGCGCTCGAGGGGTGGTTACCGCGGTAATCAGTCCGTCCCAGTGGATCTCAATGTGTACTCAATGTTATAACATGGAAAATTTTTAGAAAATTACTTCGCTAAGTTTTAGAAAAATATTTAATAAAAAATATAAAATTTACTTTTAAAAATTATCATTATTATTTATTAATATCCAATGTAATTATTAATTATGTAATATTTTAATTTTTTAAATTGAATGAATCATTTTTAATTTAAATAAATTTATTATAAATTTTAGATATTTAATTTTTAAAAAAACCATAAAAATTACGATATAATATGATGAATAGATAATTTTTATTTTTTGTAAAAAGTTATATATTTTTCAAATAAAACGAAAAAGTTGAGCACATCTGGAACGAGGGGTTAATTTGGCGACACCTAGTTTCATTAACAACGCCATTAAAAGTAATGGCCAGCTTGGGGTGCAAATGAAGATGTGGGAGTAAGAAGAAGCGACAGTAGAATCAGTCTTCAGGTAAAAGAAAAACGTATATACGACGGCTCTAATATTAGCTTTCTAAGACTAACTTAAGGAAAGATGTAGTTATATACAGGAATAAGACAAATAGACAACTGTTGTGGTGGTACTTGATTTTGCTATATTCTAATGCAAGTTGAAATTTTGATTATATACATATGTGTACATATGAAAAAAGATCCTTGACAAAATGGCTGATTGGTTTTACATATATACATGTCATCATCAAACTGTTATAATCAAATGAAATAATTCTTGATGCATTAACTTCAATTAAAAAAAACCGATGACGTTATTGATAGCTGGATGGAGATAAAGTAATGAAAGAGGCAAGGAGAAATAAAAAAAATTCGATTGCAATTCATCAGGAGGCTGGCTACTAATATTCAGAATTTCAGGCAGATCTAGTTATTTTAATTATACTATAGATGATTTTATTGTTAGTTTGAAAACAGCTTTTTTCATGATACTTTTGCCACTAAATTTTCATTAAGCTTATTAGTTATTCACAAAATATTTCATTTCGTAAAATTATATAATATATAAAATACATTCCCAGGTAGAAATGAAAGTCAACTTTTGACTTAGAATGTCAAATAGACGTCAAAAGTAAAAATGACGTCAAATTGACATACGATTTCTACCTGGGTTTATATATAGCCACGTAATTTTCTTACTTTTAATTAAACCAATTATTTCTGGACTTAATTATTAAATCTTGACTTTTTTCTCAAGTATATGTCATAATTTATATTTGATAAATATAAATTGAATGATATTTGCTTATATGTATTTATAGATTATACAAGCATACTGTATATATTTTAATTAAATTATTTTATGGTATTGGTATTTAGTATCACACATGTATGAGATTTTGAAATTTTATTTTTTGAGTATTTAATCGATCGTCATTAAACGAGCAAAAGACTCTGTTATCATTTTATCAGTTAAAAATAATGTTATCTGATCATGACTAACACTTTTGTATAATCAATTATCATTCCCTCATTAATTATACGATTATATTTATTTGCTGACAAAAATTGTTATTAAAATATGTATACATTACAGCATTATACCCAATAAAAATATTTTTTAATATTTTAAAATATTAACTCAATCATTTTAGTTCGTTTAAAAATCATTAACATCAAAAAAAAAAAAAAAACAGAAGATTATGAGTATACATTTCTTTAAAATTCCAATGCTCAAAATTCATATTATTTCTGATTAAAAATCTTTATATACATATGGATGTATATATATATATTATTTTTTTAAATTTAAATAATATTTATTTTTTTAAAGATTGAAAAAAAAAAAAGATTTATATTGAGAAAGGAGGTGTAAAATGTTTCCGAAAGAAAAGCAATGCTTATTTAACGAACGTTTATTGTACAAATATAATTCTTTAGTTTGTTTATTTATCACCTTTTACTGTTCTCATTTTATTATGCATTATACGAGCATTAATGCAGCTCATGACTTCTGTTGAACGATCCATCATATTTTTTTTACCTAAATTAAACAACAAAAATATTAATATACATTTGTTATTTAATGTATAAAATATTTCGTAAATGCGTATATAGAAATTTACACAATACTACTTGTATTATACTTCATTGTTATGAGCTGATACAATAACACTAGTGTTATTCTAAAAAATCAATATTAATAATAAAAAATCAATATATTATTATTAATAATAACAATAATAATAATAAATATGACTTGACTATACGTATACAATATACATGTATATGCAGCTTTGGAAAAGTGCCAAATACACAAGAATTTTCTTATTTTTTTTATGTGAATTATTTTTGATAAATTTTTTTTCCAATGTCTACATAAATGATATATATTATGATTTATGATTTATGATTTTTCATATAAGAATTGGATGTAAAAGCTTCATAAAAGAAACAAAATATTTCAATGCAGATTGGAAAAAAAAGTACTAAAAGGTTGAGTATATTATGCTGCAAAGATTATGTATATTTTGAAAGAGTTCTCAATGAGCACGATCAGATCAGAGCATGAATCATTATCAAAATGAAGATAAAATGTGAGACATACTTTATAAATTTTTTTTTTTATATGTAGACATTGTAATGAAATGAATTGTAATGAGTCTATGATATGATCTGGTCTATAATTATCTCTTTTACGCATGAACTTTAGTATTTATATAAATGTGTGTCATCGAAGATGAGATGGTCACAAAGAAATGTGTGGGTGGTGATGATGATGGTGGTGGATTGTGAATTACGTAGAGGCGGAGCTCTAAATGTCGATCGTTGCTGGTGGCTGAGCACATGGGCGGAGCGCATATACCCCCGATTAAATTCACAAATGCCGCTATCATTTTGTCTATGTGTTTGTGTATATACATATATAAATATATATGCTGTAGTAAAAGCCCTAGGTTTGGTGGCTTACGACGTATAGAATGATAATACTAAAACTGTATGAAAAAAAAGGGGATGGAAAAAGAGAAATTTTTATTTTTCTACGTAAACGCACGCGATACAATCGACAATAGAAACGACCGACGGATGTCATTTGACGATGAAACATTGTCGCGTGTAGGACTATCAAGAGCTGTTGAATCTCACTTCGACATACTTGTTTATCATCAAATTATATATTTGTGATTATTTGGATTTATATATAGTTTTTTTTTTTTTTCTAATAAATTTGTGAAGTGTGTTGATAAAAAAATTAAGTGTTAATAATATAATAGCAGCAGAAATATACAATTTTTTTTAATTTTCGAAATGAACTATAATAATTTTGAATAAATAATTTATATTTATATTTAAATTAATTATTATGGCAGCAATGCATTTTAATACGACAATGATAACAACAGAAGATATTCATCATCATCATCATCATCATCATTCATCTCGTCATTCTAGAAATTCATATGGTTTAGAAGAACCAGGTGCATCACCAAGTTCAGAGGAAGCGAGATCACCAAGTGGTATTGATAACTCACCAGTTGGTTCATCAAATATTGGTTTTATCAATAATGATAATAGAAGAGATTCTGATACAGATACTAGAGATCATTCTCGATTACATGGTTATGATGTTACACAAAAAATAAAATATATAAATGATGATGATGAAAATAATACTCAACGTGATAAAAAAATTCGTGATGATTCTTCAAATGATGAACGTTGTTGTTACAGTGATAGTACTGGTATTTGTGGTTCACCAGAAAGAAATGATAATAATCATGAATCATCATTAGTTATTGGTACAAGACAACGTAATAATACACCTGTTAAACCAACATCATTTTGTATTGATGCATTGTTAGGTAAAGCAACTGAAAAATCTAAAGAAATACATAAAACAATAATCAATAATACTAACAATGAATTAACTGATAATCCAATTAATCTTCCTCCACCTATATTACCACGTGTTAATTCTCATAATATATCAACATCTACATTGGTTAATAGTTCTCTAAATTCTACTTCTACAACAACAACAACAGCAGCATATGATCATAATCACAGCACAAGAATGTTACATGCAATTAGAATGTCAGCTTATGGTGGTAATTATGATTTATTTACACCATCAACAATTCAAAAAACAAATTATGATAATAGTGAAGATAATAATACTGAAGAAGATGGTGCAACAACTGATGTTGATGTTGATATTGAAGAAATGCAAGAAAATGATGATAGAGCAAGAGGTACAAGTAGTGCAAGTCCTGGTAGTAATGGTAATGGTAGTCAAAGTCCAGCATCAAGTTCACCAATATCACCTGGTTCAGAAGATCATCTTCCATCAACAGCAATTAATAGCTCTTGTTTGTCATCAACATTAACACATTCAAATCATCGATCTACATCTGATAATTTATCATGTGTTGGTCCTTATGGTCTTGGTGGTAATGTTGCCGTCGCAATGCGACAAAATCAGCAAAATTTATTACTTCATTCAGGTAATCCATTGATACATCCATCTGGTCTTTATTATCATCCTGGTAGTGCAACGAGTGCCTTTCATTCAATTCACAAAGATGCACAACAACTTGTACAAGGACATTCAAGAAATAATACTCCTCATAATAATCCATCTGCACATTCACAACAACAACAACAACAGCAGCAACAACAACAACAGCAACAGCAACAACAACAACAACAACAACATCAACAACAACAACAACAACAACAAGCTCATCATATTCATCCACTTCAATTGGAATGGCTAGCAAGAACTGGAATGCTTTATCCAAGATTACCAGCCGATTTAGCTGGTGAGTTTTTAATTTATTTTTCCGTTTGATTATTTTTTTTTTTTGTTATTGTTTTATATTAAATATATAAAACGTAGTAAATCATCTTGTTGACAGTGATAAGTCATCAAAATTGATATACTAATCTTGAGAGTTATAAATCGTTTGACTTTAATGCTGTCGTAATTGCTCATCATATCATCAAATACATATAAATATAACAAAAAAATATAAATAAATAAAACGTTAAAACATACATATATATTATTAAATAAGACCTCTGCCGACTCTCATATCACTTGAAGTCATCTTAACGACACACAATGTATCGATGATTGATTTTTCTGATCTAAGATTTAAAAAAAAAAAAAACAAACAAACTGATAGATATGAGTGTCGATTATTAAACGTATTTATTTGCCAATAAACTTTGTACCTCTCGATTTAATCACTATAATTATTATTTTATATATTTTTTGAAAATACATATGTATTATCATTTTTAGTCGTATTGCATAAGTATCATGAATATATCGTGTCATGAATATAATCTATATATTTCCTATCCCCTGGTCTCTCTCTCTCTCTCTCTCTCTCTCTCTCTCTCTCTATAAATATTATTCACAAACATATATATATATATGAATCATAGATGTACGTGTAGTCAATTTTTATATATATATTTTACAGTTATGCCTTATCGAATCTATATGTACATAGAATTTCACAGATAACATACTATATCTCACGTAACATTTTCGAATGTCAACATCAAGAGAGGCTTTCTCAGATTATATTATTAATAATTTATTATATATTTAATATTATTTATATTTATTGAATTTTAAATAGAATATACAGGTGAGTATGTTAAGTGCACTCAATACTTATTGTTAATAATCATTTTAACATTTCATAAAAATTGTCAACGTGAATTTTTCAAATAATTACTTAACTGGAAAAAAAATTGAATCATGTTTGAATGAAAAATTCTTAGATTAAAGTTATGGCTTTGTTTGAGGAATATGTTTTTAATTTTAATAATTTTATTATTCAAAGTATTAATTTTTTTAAAACCAAGTAATTAATTCAAGTCAGTTGACTTCAATCAAAATGCACGGTTCAAACTTTTCTATATATATAATCTTAAAAATACTTGAACAAAAAAGGGAAAAGCATAACATAAATAAGAATTATTCTCGTCTAAGTACAGCCATACTTAGTTGAAATGAAAGACCAGTTTTAATAAATATATATAGGTGCTTTGAGATAGTCAACTTTCAACGAGATAGAACAATGTTTACATGCCTAATGGACTGTTATGTCAGGCCATATCAACCGACGGATATGCTACTCGAGTTTTTTTTTTTATACCTGATATACATGATTTTTATATTTTTAAAAAATAATTCTATTTGATAAGCCAAATGAAGGTGTATATATATACACAAGCACTAACTAAACACACGATGATGATGACAATGATAAAAAAAAATTTGAAAATAACTGTGTTGTTTATAATAACATGTGCGTGAAAAAAAAATAAAATAAAAAATACTCGATGGACATATAGTAATATAATTCATGGTTTTGTGTACATATTATTTAAATATATACACCAAGTGTTAAGGGAGAGACTTAGTACGAAATATAAACAGCTTGTCAGGGACAAATTTTATTCATCTGATGATTCTTCAGACATCAGAATGTCCAATGTGTTCCTGCAGTTTAAGGATTACCAAATGAACACACATGACTATACTGCTTTTGTTGTACACAGTATTATTTATTAGCCCATATGCTTTTGAATTTAAAAAAGAAAATAATAAAAAAAAAATATTAATAATTAAAAGGAGATATTTAAATAATATTTATGATTGAAAATAAATTAATAATCGATTACAATCGATTGTTGATGAAAAATATAGAGTTTTAAAAATTCGTTGTAACAAAATAATAAATAAATGAATAAAAAAAACCAATAGAGTATAATATACATGCGTTAACATGACAGACGTGTGACAACAAAAAATTGTAAATAGTTATGTAGCAACGATTTTTATTTGCCAAACATTTTTCTTGGCCCTTGGGTTTAATGTGGCGACCAAATAGGTCGACACCATGTTTCAATTTTACATATATTTTCACAATATTTGACGTCGAATATATATCAATCAACAAACATCAACTTGTATATGTATTTATCAATTTCATTTAATCTTTTAATATATACGTACTCTATATTTATCGCATATAACTCCCAATTGATTGAAAATGTAATATACATATGGAGCGTTTGATAACGAAGTTATCAGTCATTTTCATTTTTCCTCAGCCCATTGAAAAAAGGATACACATATAATGTTTGCTAAACTTGCTGTTCAAAAATATATTTATTAGCTTTTTTAAATCTCACGTGGATTTATCGAATGTAGTTTAAAAGTTATTGACCTCAAAAAATAAGATTCAAAAATTGCATTAACCGACGACTTTCATGATTGGGTGCATCATTTTTGATAGAATACCATTCATAAGTTATGATGGTATATTCAATCATAGCATATATGTGATTTTTTATTATACCAAATTCAAAAGTGTCTAAAATTTTGGGGAAATTCAAACATCTTATTGAAGGAGAAACTTGAAAAATCATGGATATATAGCTTTTGTTTATGGAATGATGAAAATGACTGATCAATTTTATAAAAAATGAAAGTGGATATAACAGTTTAAATAGTTGTTTTGAATGATTTTTAGAGCATTTCATTTGTCTTAAAAATTTAATTGTTGTTCATTTGCAGTTTTTGTATAGAATATTGTTTAGTCACCTGAATGAGCATTGAGCAGAAATAGAGTATTCAAAACTACATAAAAAAAAAAAAAAAGAAACATAAACGCACCGAATAATTAATTCAGTACCTCAGTTCGATAAACCGATAATCTTTGCGTATATAGATTTAAAATTAAAATAAACCACTAGACGAATATTTGATATTAAACAAGATATCATGTCCTGACAATCAGCTGAAATTTGATTTGAAAATTTGAACCATTATATTCATTTTTTCGCTCATTGTCGATATATATAATTACAAATTCTCGCGAGCAAACGAGATCCTTGTTGAGTAATAAAAAAATAAAAAGATATATACAAGTGTAGAAATAACTGATCGAAAAGAAAATAAAGTAAAATAAAAGAGGGAAAAAGATAAAATACAAAAAGCACACATAACGATTGAGAGAGAAAATTAGAGGGATGATACTCGAGAGACAAGTACCAGAGTAGGGTTCGATAGATGATTTAATTAGTTAATTGTGCGTCATTCATCCGTCTATTCATCCTTCGAAACAGCTCGATTTTGTCCGCACGTAACACTCAACTTCATACATACTATATACAATTATATTGTACATATATACATAGATTGGTATATGGCTATGGACCAACTCTGTTTCTCTCATCTCACTCTCTTCACTAATACAGCGCATATAACAAATTTCACCAATCTCCCCAGTCCTCACTTTGCCATCATCGCCATTCCAATAGTCTCCATGGCAACAATTTGGACTCACATTTTCTATCGATAGATAGACACCCACACAGATTTCATTTTTTTTTATAAACATTTATTAAGATTTTAATATTTTTTATAGGTATTTATAAGTTAAGCTGTCTGCATACATCGATAATACATATTTTATAAATTTTTTTCAAACAATATGATGATAGTCATCTTGCAAGTCATGATGTCATAAATTATTTTGATGTACGTAATTATAATTGGTAGTTAAGGAAAGTCAGACGAACACAGTAAAAAAAGAAAAAAATGATGATTTTTGTTTGGTTTTTTTTTTCATACACTATCAAAAGACAATTTCAACACTGATAATACATGATAGTGGTGATAATTTAACAATTTATCATGAAATTTATAATAAAGTAAATAAATATTTTAAAATTATATTTAAGTTATCAATGTTATCAGTTTTATTAATATCAAAAGTTCTTATTATAGAATCATTTCAATTTTTTTTAAAATGATAATCAACTTGAATCTTGATGTTCAATTATTTATTATTTTAAACACAATTTTTTGTGAATTTAATTTTGAAAAATATAGAGGCTTTGAAAAGTCATAGCAGTGATCCAATTCAAATTTTTTTGAATGCTGATTACATAGTTGGAACACTTGATAAATTATTTTTATGTTGACTCAAAAGTTCAGAAAAAAAATTATCTAAAATATATAGTTTCATGTTGATTCACAACACCTGAAAAGTATTTAACTATAACATCTTTTGCAGAAGAAAATAATAAAAAACTTGAACAGCATCTTTATTGCACTAAATTTTTAACTGTTCAAGTCAGTCATGACTCGTAAATCATGATTTGATAAATGTTGCTCATATAAAACTTTGCAGACATTTTTTTCTCATCATTTATATAAATTTTATTTGTTAAATGGTTAATCGGTATTTGCTGGATCATTAAAAAAAAAAGAAAACAAAACCAGTGCATTAACTTGTGTTTTCAATTAATCATGAATCATTGAAATAATATACTGAATTTTATCATCAATTGGATGTTTGGATGAGAAGGGTGTATTTACAATTTATCTATACATATATGTATATATGTATTTGTGGATACAGCCGATCACTCGCGCGTACCTTGGTGGTAATGGTGTTTCTGAATTAGCTGATATAGCTAGTTTGGCTGTCCGCGAGCAAACAGATCTTGGTTACCCAATGTGTAACGTTCGTGCTTGAATTTAACTGACTCGCACGCTTTCACCACCTACATATAGACACATTTATCAGATATATACTGCATATATATACATTTAGTTTGCTTGTATACATAATTACTTTGATACACGATTTTTGTACACAACAACTGACCGCACATTACTGATCATTTAAACAGTCATCAAACACTGCACACAATGAAAGAGAATTTATATACAATTATCATGTCATTGTAAATTAATCATATATATATACATCAAATGATGTAATGCTGTATAATTTATATACATTTATGTATACGTCATTAAAATATATGTATATAACTATTCTGTTGAGAAAGATTTGTTCAATGCAACATGATAGATTTTACAGATTTTAAAATAAAAAAAAAATCATATACTTATACATATATATATATTGAAAATGTTACGACGTGATTTGCGGTAAACCACATTATGTCTCCCTTCACATTTTCCAGGCAAGTTTGAGATTAAATTCAGCCATTTCGGTCTAGCGAAAATAGCTCGATAAAACTTGGCCAAGTACTCAAGAGCAGTTAACTTGAACACAGGGATTTACCTTTCTTTATTTTTTTATTTTATATTCTTTTTTTTTGTTTAGGTAAATTTAATGTATATATACATAGGTGTGATAATCATAAATTTTATTATACATGATTATACATATATTTGTCGAGTTTTGACTTTTAAGGGGAGCCAAATGTATACGCTGAGATTAAAAAGAAAAGTATTTTGAATTTTCGGTAACATCATTTTCCTCAGCTAAATTTTCACATATCACAGTAATAAATTATTCGATATATCTTTTTGTAACTTGCCCAAAAAATTCTTTCAAATCTTTTTTTAAATTTATTTTATATTTACAATTTTTTCAATTGATAATAGACATTTTTTCATATATAGAAAAAATATTTCTTCCAAAAATAAATCGATAAAAATATTTTCTCGATTGTAACAAATTTAAAAATTACATTATTTGTATTTCATATTGATATACTAGTACTGTAATAAATTTTGAAAACCTCAATGGATGTCAATGCTAATAAAAACAATAAACTAATAGATAAAAAAATTATTCATTTAATTTGATAATTATCAAATTAATTGATACGAAAAATGAAAAAAAATATATCAAATAATCAAGTGATCAACTTTTTCCCATGTCAATATCAAAATAAATAATCAATTTATCTTATTTTTATTAAACAAAAATATAAATTGAATAATTAAATTATTATAATGATCAAATTGAGACTATATATTTGCTGAAGATCATTTTTCCGTTTAGCTGCATCAGATGCCATAATGAAGAACTCAGATCCAAAGTCATATATATGGTTACAGAAGACGAAGATGAAGAAAAACCAGAGTATGCGCATTTGTTACTTGAATTACAGAATATTCCATTTGTGCGACGACTCCAATAGTCATTCGAATAAAACTAGGGCGGAGTTTAATATCACAAGGCGGAGCTTTATTTACCAACATTATCAAACACGTACATCTAATATACATATAGGGATGCTAAACGAGTGGGCCAACGACGAGAGTCGAATTATTCAGAAATTTATATATAAATTTCACTAATTATCCTAATACAGTACATGTACCTCTTTCAACTCATTGACCCTATATCAAACCTTTAACACCAACTAAAAATTACTTTTTTTTTTCATAAATATAATTAGTGTTGGTTCACGCAATTTTATGGACGATTATATATAAAATTTTTAAAACGTAATTTTACATTTAATACTATGAGTATATTATATAACATTAAAATTCTGTTCAAAATATAAATAACGAAATTGATAACACATATGTGATAATGTGCTTGAGAATCAACTGATAAGTTAATGGCTTATAGGTTTATCCACCATATAACATGACGAGATTGTTTGATTAACAAATTGATTATTATATATATTTTTGTTATTATATTTGAAAAAAAAATTTACCACTTTTAACTGTAAATAAGTCTACAATTTTTATCTATACAAAGTATAAATGTTAATTCAAAATTTAAAAAATATAAAAGATATATCTGCTGATAAAAAAATTTCAACTCAGCATTTAATATTTTTAAACGTGTTTAATTAAAAAATTCCAAAAAATAATTATCTATTATAGAGATGCACGCGAGACGAGACCAGTCTCGTCTCGGTCTCGTCTCGTCTCGCGAATTCAAGACGAGACCGAGACGATACTGACAATTTTTGAGGCCGAGACGAGACTCGATCAAATCTCGTCTCGTCTCGTGTGCATCTCTAATCTATTAAAGTTTTAAAAACTTTTTATTTCTGTAAATTTAAAATTGAACGAAAAAAAATTTCGAAATTTTGCTTTAATTTGTATTGTTATTACAACATTTATTTTTGTATTAATTTTTAAAACTTTTGGTGGAGATTAATTTGAAGACGTTTAGAATTTAACATGTTTC
Organism: Aphidius colemani; assembly: GCA_030523065.1. Taxonomy (NCBI): domain Eukaryota; kingdom Metazoa; phylum Arthropoda; class Insecta; order Hymenoptera; family Braconidae; genus Aphidius; species Aphidius colemani. The sequence continues at coordinate 14,768 of JAPYYR010001352.1, forward strand.
TTTCGAATATAAGCAAAGTGTACACTTTGTACATACGTATGACTATTATTTGAATATTTCACGAAAAGCTCGAACTAATAAAATAAATTAAATTATCATGATAAAGGTTTGTGTAAATATATATGAGGGGATGAGAGAAGATTACAACAAAAATCATGAATTAAAAAAAAAGCATATACCCTATTATATTAATAAATTTATCAACACCTTAAATTGGGCCCATTGTTTTTTTTCTAAATTCTAATACATCCCTAAAGCATGCTCCAAGTTTTTTTTTTTTTTCTAATTATAATTCATAATAAATATGTATATATTTACAAAGTGTATTATAATAAATGTTGTCGCTTGTACTAATGCTGAAGAGCGTGCTGACAATGAGAATGTTAGTGTTATTGTCCACTCAGAGATCTATTCAGCTATATGCCACCACCCTCTGTGTTTACCAACATCTGTCACTATTTATGGTCTGCACGCGCCACACGCACCAAGATGTATATACATTTCACATGTAGTTCGTGTATATTTTACTGCAGTGTTTATTACAAAAATTATATCATTTTATATGTTGTAAAAAAAAAAAAAAAAAAATCATTCGTAATATTTTTGGAAAAGTGTGTTAGTTAAATGGAACACATTTTCTAACTTCACTAACTTGCATGGTATACTTTTTATATAGATAATTTCTGTTGGAAGATATGTAAATATTTTCAAGGCCTATTTGTTAGTAAAATTATACTTTTATCATGAAATGATTAAAAAAGTTATTTCTGATCTGAAAAATAAGCCTCTGAGAAATGAGGATAATTAAAATATTTAAACTTAAACAAATAATTTACTCTGAGTAAACTTGTAAAAGCAAATTTCAACATGAATTAATTCAATGTTTCTTTTGTGATTTTAAAAATGAGCTTAGTAATAAAATTTATACTTGAAAAATGTTTAATTAATCAAATAATTTAAATATAAATATTAAATTATTATATTTATTATTTTATTTGCCATTCAATCATAATACTGTTAGAGCATTTGAATCAATTAGGTTTGAAAATTAAATAAGAATATTGACCAATAAATATAAATCAGTTTGTCGAAATATAATGAAAAGGGGATATAAATAGGGGGGTTGTTACATTCACCCATCCGTATAATTGTCATAAACGATAAAGAAGGGACAAAATTGAAGGCAAAAAAAAAAAAAAAAAGATGAAAAAAAAAAAAACAAACAAACAGGGGACCACGAGATCATAAGGTGATGAAAATGCGTACATACAGGGTACCAAAAACCAAAGGATACAAAAAATAAAAGTGAAATCGTTAGGGACAAATCAACTTGGCCATATGTGCCCCATGGGGGGTATATACCCTTGTACCAGAGGATAAATAGCCCGCTAAATGCTACACATAAAATGCCAAGTGTCAACGCATCCCATCATATTCATCAGATACTCGAGTGTCCCATTACAATATATATGTGGCTAACAATCAATGGGTTTTTTTTTTTTTTATTTAATATATATAATATTTTATTTTTATTACATTATTGCTCTCGATACATATATATATATACACATAGATTTTAAATGCTTTATATAATGTGATGCGCCACATGAATATATTTTTTTTTATTATAGAAATATATGCAGCACATTAATTGCTACATATTATATGTATACGTCAAACAGCAACATATGCGTCAGTTAGTTTTTTTAAATTAAAAAACTAATTTGATGAAATTTGCATAATTATTATAATAATAGTTTTAATAATAAACATGTCATTTTATTCAAATTGTATTGGGAATTTTAATTAATGTAAAAATATTGTCTATCAGATGGACAAATTTTTTACCGTTTTCATTTTTTGATGTTGAAATTCAACACAAATTAAAGTGTTGAAATTTTTTAACATCAAATTTATTATAGTGTTTTAAAAAAAATCACTTGCAGTGATCACTTGTGTCGTAATGTCAAGAACTGCATATAAATTGCGAACAAAGAACTGTCTGCGACAGACTTAATTTGAAAATTTATTTCTTATACATATAGAAGAGCTATATGTAGTTATTATTAATATTATTGAAAATAAATATTATTGTTATTGTTGCGTCATGAATTAGATGTATATGTTGAATCAAGTGATTCATGCCACCACCTACTTAATCCAAATTTTTCGTTTCAATAAGTTTAAGTATATATAACTGGCATGTGTACAAACATTGACAGCCGGTCCATGTGGCTGGGTGACGAACCATTGAGCTTGTTAAGTCGATTTAACGCGATTTTCTATCATCCTCATTTACTTGATACTACAGTCACACAATCATATTCATTTCGTATATTATTATTATTATTATTATTAACTTTTATGAAAACTTTTACTCCATAAATTTTCCGGATTCCTCCGTAATTTTTCTCTGAATTCACCGTAAGTCTTTTCCAAGTCTTCGGAATTATTCTTGCCATGTGTATAATGGATGAACATTAAGCATGAACAGGGTTTTTTTTTGTGTGAAAAATTAATTGAAATAAACGTTTTATATTTGAGCCATGTAGAATATAATATA
>JAPYYR010001353.1:0-15878 GCA_030523065.1 Aphidius colemani
CTCTCTAAGTTGAATGGTTCAAAAGTTATAGACGTTTTTTTTTTTTCGTCGACAATTTCAATACTGCGGCTGAGCCTATGGCTCCTAGCCTCCGTAATATGTCTGATTATTATTTCAATGAAGAAAACAATAGCGGAAATGAATCCAATTATACTTTTGACTTTAAATAATCCATAAATCCATAAAATTGAGATAAATTAAAAAAAGCAGCCTTTAAATATATTAATTTTTATTTTGCAATATTCAATTTGATGTTATCGCTTTTTACAGTTTTTATTTTTATTTAATACATGATGACTCAATAATAAAATACACATTGCGTCATTGGAAAACATTGTCCAATGATTTATATTACATTCAACATCAAATATTTTCTAATTTATTTAAATCGATAAGCTCGGATATGATGCGTTCAAAAGGAAAAAATAAAAAAATATATATAAAAAACGCTTTCCAAATATTTTTTTATCAGACAAAGTTTATTTATATTTTCAACAAAACACCGGTAAATCGGTAATAATATAACATTTTTTATTTGCCTTATTATTTGAAGAATTATTTCTTTGTTCTGTTTTTTTTTTTACACGAGGTCATTCTAATTTTTAAAACATAAAAAAAAAAAAATATAAATATATAACCACAAGTTTTGTTGTATATTTTTATTGTTCCGTTTCAACATTCAGTGACATTTTTTTTTTTTAAATTTTTAAAATTTATTTATGTTATATTTGGGGGAGAAATAATTGTTGCAATGAAAAAAAATACTGCCAGGAAATTACAATGATATAAAAATAAGGTAGGGCTCGTATTTTTAGTTGAGCTTGAAATAAATTATAATGGCCATGATCAAACAGACAGACAGACAAACATCAGAGATTGTGTGCACTTGATGATGAACTATTACAATTTTTTTATTATTATCTATATAATTATCATTTGCAAGATTTAATTTTATAAATGTATCAATTCAACTTAAATAAATTATGGTGCTCGTTGTTGACGACGACACCGCATCAACATTTAGAAAGTCTTCAACAACAACAACAACAACAGCAACAACAACGACGTCTATTTATTACACAATAATAATTACCCTACTAGACAAGTCGTCAAATAATTTAATTGCCATTGTTAATGCACTGATATTTTTTTTTTTTTTATTATTTTCAATTTTGAAAGTTTCAACAAATATAATTCATAATAATTAGCAAGATATTTAAACATCCAAGGCATTTCAATAACACCGATAAACATACGCACACACATTGTTAAATGTTAATTGTAATTAGCCCACAAGTGTTACAGTAACAACTAATAATTATTATTATTTTTTATAAATTACTTGGACAAGCCAGCCAGCCAGCCAGCCAAGTGGTGCAACAGTAAAAGTGAATATTATTTTGATTTTCATGCGGTGGTCCTTTCTTTTTTTTTTTCTTCTTTCAATATTCATTTATTATGAGAAAAAAAAATAAAATAAACTATCAATATATCTCTCCCAAGTAAAATATATCCAATAATAATTTACTTTTACACTTTCATTATTGTAACGCTTGACTAATTATTGTTGTCATTTTTTGAAATTTCATTTGAACAATTTATTGCTTCAGCCAGTCTCAACAGAGACTGCATATATATAAATTTATTTTTTATTTTGTTGTTGATGTTGATGGTGATGGTGATGATGATGATGATATGTTGAGTATTTATTTAATATATATTTGTACGATTTCACATTTAAACACTATATATTATAGAGATACACATGCAGCACATGCAGCACCACCAACAACATCAACAATCATTACATATATTTTTTTTTTTTTTTAAATTTCACTTTGTGAAATTACACTTTGAATGTGTATGAATCTGTATGTAATCAAATTTTACAGCCTTCATGTCACACAGAGATTATTTACAATTAACATTACCAGTTTAGTTGATCATTACATGTTGAAATGAATAGTCAATAAATTTACTTTAAATCATAACAATAAACTTTCTTCAATTTTTCGAGGATTTATTTTGAATCTCTCAAGCAAAAGTACGTGTGATTATTATTATCATCATCACAATTAATAAGCCACATTTATATCAAATTTAAATGATTATTAATAATAATTATTATAAATAAATGAAAAAATAAATAATATCAGAGAAATAAAACAAAAAAAAAAAGCACAAGACTTGTTGGGTTTCATTACGCTTCAATGATTGTCCTTGATGTGCTGTCTGAAACATGATTCTCATTTTATTATATTTTTATCTTCATCATCTAGATGTGTTAAAAATTTAACTCCATCATTATCTATATATAGTTTATGTGAAAATAAATTTACATATATTTTTTTCATTACATTTGATGTTAAAATTTGAATCAACAAGTTTTATTTTTATTTTATTTATTTTTTTGTTAATAAAAAAAAAAGTTAGAAACTTTCGTCCCTTTAATGAACGATACAGTTTGAAAACTTTTTGATAATTCATTCTGTGGTCAGAAGCAAAAATTTTCTCCTGTGATTTGTAGAGCGTAGACAAAATGTGTTGTTTTATTATTATCTATGCTCTCGCAGTAAGACGCCCAATAGCAAAAACATCATCAACAACAACAACAACAACAACCAAATACAAAGATAAAATACATGTGAATATTGTGCAGGGGTATGTCTTCCTAATCCAGTTAGTTTTAACTATTTGTGCATTTTATTTTTCAAACCCAATTGAATGATTTGTGTGTTGTTTGATGCCTCAAGTCATTATGAGGGCGTTCAACTTATCTGCTCTTGTTGCTACTTGCTATGCTGCTGGTTACTCTTTTCTTTTCTTTTCTTTTCTTCTCTATCTCCTTTTTTTTTTTTTATTATATTTTTTGTTGATGGTTGTTGTTGTTGTTGTTTGCAAGGCATCATCAACATCAACAGCAGCAAAATACATTTTGATTCTTGAATATTATATGGTGCAGAAACGTGAGAATAGCACATCTGTAGCAGACTGAAACTGACAGATGTTTAATGCATCTTGAATTAAATGTTTCTCATTAAATAAAAATATATTAATGTCTCAATTTTTTTATTATTTTCATCTTTTCATTGTTGTTCATTTTTTATTTTTAATTAAATATTTTATGGCTGTTGAGTGTGCATCCAAGTTTATGCTAGGTCAAACAAAAAAAAAATCATAATACACATATTTAAAGTCATGTACCAATAAAATTGTGTTAATAATGCAAAATGACCCAATTGAAAATACATTTATTATCATCAACTATTTTACACTAAAAATACAAATAAATAATCATTGATGACTGAAGTAACAACAGAAAAAAAATGACAACGAGGGTAAACAACGGCAGCTTGACGAACCGTACAGTATATGTACATCCGTTTCCGCAGGATGTGGATTCGTCATTTTTTTTCTTTATTATATAGTTTAAATATATTTTTAATTTAAAAAAAAAAAAAAGCATTGAAAACATGAAAATAAACGTGTTTTATTGGAAGAATAATTATTGGATTGTAAAGAGAAGTAATTCAATTTAATTAGGACTAGGCTTCTGGGTTACGATCATCATCATCATCATCATCATCATGGTGATCGTCATGATGAGTCTTTAGTGAGAATAAAAAAAATATTAAAAATAAATAAAATGAGGTAAATAAGACAACATGTGTGTGTGTGTGTGCAGTGTTTGTTGTAATACATATTGAAAAAGTCACTCTAAATGCAATATGATATCTCCTCAAGTTGATCATAATGAGATTTTTTTTCTTTTTTTTTATAATTCAATATAATAACTGCTGATATTATATTTTAATTGGCCCAGATAATTTATTTTTATACACAGTATATATAATATATATATAGTTACAGGTGTAGTAAATTTAAAATTTAATTTATTCTTTATTTTTTGACCTCAACAATATTTCTTCAGCTGATATAAATAAATAAATAAATAAATAAATGGATTCATTACATGGTGTATTATTTACGTTGTAATAAAATTATCAAGAATAATAATAACATTTAAAATATAATATTAAAATGTGGGATGGAAATTGACATGTTCATCCACCCACTTCATGGTGTATTCAAGAAGAACAACTTGCAATAATATATTAGAGCCATATGTTTTATAATTTATTGTACCAAGTTAATCATGTAAATAATAGGTGGGTGATGGTGATGCTGGTGGTTGAATATTTATTTATATTTATTAATCTCATTCGGCCCTAAAAATACATAAAACATATTAATATTTTTTACTCACACACATAACTTCCTCTTGCAGCTAGGATTTGGTAAATTTGATTATATAAAATATAATACGTATTATATCAACAAACACGTCAATAAAATTGTGGTAGCCATCATGAGTGTCAAGCATGCTATTTTCACTGCACACTTCCGACATGTATCTTATCATCATCATCATCATCATCATCATCTAAGCTTGGCTGCTTTTTGCATTCCAAACAACAATACGAGCTTCATTAATTTCATTTCGTGTTTCAAGGCAATATGAGTCTACCTAAAATCTAAATCAACTGTCTGTCTGTTTGTATATTTATTATTTCATGTTATACAAGTTGAGAATTTAAGATGAAAAAAAATAATATACTTCCTAGAATTTAAATTACTTTTTCAAAAATATATTGTCCTTGATAATTATATGGAAAAATAATTTTTATTATAAATATTATGTACATTATCAGGTCGTTGAGTAGATATGGCTTCTGTTTATTTGATCACATGTGATTATTTTATTATAATAATGCATAGTCATTGCACAAGGCGTTCAACAGGAACTCTCTGCATACAGAGTGTAATATAATATACAATAATTGTCTTGGTCTTATCAATGTCTGTGATCCAAATACACAAGAGCATACAGCTTGTGTGTCTCTTCAAGTTCATTCTATTTAATTCATTGACTCTTGACTTTGTCAAACTCCAAGTGTTCATATCAATCATCAGCAATTAGACGAAAACAATTAATTAAATAGTCCCTGTGTGTCTGTGTGTTATGTGTTGGCAAAAGAAAAAAGACAACATTTATTTGGCTATATTTAGAAAATAAATAGCAAGTCACCTGGTACCAGTGCATAAGGCTGGAAATTTATACTGTTCAAGAGTCTGGAAAGCTCTATTTCATTCAACAGACGACTTCTTCTTTTGGATATTGCGTGGAATATAATTTTATTTTTTTCATTTGGTTTCGCTTAGCCAGTAACGCGTGCATTTATTATTTCTTTTACAACGAAAAAACAACAACATTAATCAACAAACATCATATGAAACATATGAAATATATTTAATTTTTTTATTACAAAATAAAAAAGATTGTAAAATTGTTGGACAATATATACAAAAGAATATTTATTTATAATATACATACAATTTAATGTGTATAATTATAAAATGTTTATGTGGAAATTTAAAAAAAATTAAATTGATGAAAAAAAATAGATATCGTGTTGATTAATGTTATCTTTAGACAGACCTCACCCAACATCAACGAAAATAAAAGTATATAATTCTACAAATAACCAGTCAATGTATATTCGAGTCAATAACTAATTTATAAATGAAATGAATGAGGTGATGTATAAATATTATTATAGCTCGAAGGATTATTGCATGTGGGTCGTTGGTTGTTCATACAGACTTACAATGCCAAGTGTCTTTTGTTAAATCATCATCATTCTGCTATTATTTTATACAATAATGATGTTAAAAAGGGATGAAATTAAAATTGGGATCATGGCCAATAACAAAATGACAACTGAATAATAATCGTTTGAAAAATCTCCTTATATTGATACAAGGGGAATCAATAAATTCCATAAGTGGACGTAACAACACAGTGCCAGACATTATATATTATGCAAACCCGCAGGGAATAACCAACCAACCAACCTCATAAGTAGATATGATATTTGTCTTTTAATGTAATCAGACATGGACTTTTACGATTCATACTGACATGAATTAAATACAATATAATTTGATGGAAAATTTAAATTAAATGCAAGTGTTCCCCCTGCCAGGAATAGAACCCGGGTCTTTTGCATTCCGGGCAAATGCCTTGACCTCTAGACCAACTGATGAAAATTCAATTGGTAATGGAAAGTTATGTTATTATATCGTCACAAGTTTTACTTGTCTTGTTTAAATCGATACATGTATTTTAATTTCTGATCAAGCTAATCTTAATTTTTTGAAATTAAAAAATATATCTCAATACTTGGCAATTTATACTGCAGGAGATATAATTAACTTTCATGTTGGAAAAAAAATTAAAATTAATAACAACAAGTAAATAAATTATATATTTATAATGTAACATATCGAGTCAAGGTCTATCTACTTTGGCAGGCGAATTATTTAGCCTCCACTTTGAAAAAAGCTCCAAAGAAAATAGATTGTAACGAGTTGCACGTATTTTTTTCTTTAAATAATAATAATAATAATAATAATAATAATGAGTGTAAAATCGATGATATGCTTCGTTTAGTTTTAACTCAAACTAATATAATTGCTACGTACACTTTCGATAAAGTTCAAGTCAAAGTCTACCTATACCTACCTACACACACACTGCAAATAATATTTTATATTTATTTTCATCCGCATTTTATTTTTCATCATACCAAAAGTATATAAATATTTTTATGGGTAAAATTTTTAAACTTAAAGATCCCCCTGATGTTTATAGGTTCAATGCACCCACCTTTTTCAGTCCCACGTTGAATAATTATTAGAATAATGACTGTACTTGTACTTGATGTGGATACTACCCACTGTTATTTTGATTTTTGCAATATAAATATATTTAAAATTTGACAAATTAATATTATAAAAAATCTCATTTACATTTAAAATAAAAATAAAAAAAATTCATATCGATTTTGTCTACTTGGAATCATAATAAAGTATTCATTTCCGTTTGTTTTATCACGTACCCATCCCATGCACATCATCATCATCATCATCATCATGTTTATCATGATTATCAAACATTTTCATTGTTAGCTGAAATAAAGATAAATAATTGTCAATGAAACCACGCGCGATTGCCCAAACATTTATAAATTTAAATACAATATTTTTAAACTTGTGATTTTTTTACATTACCAAGTTGGAAAAAAAGCGTGTAACACATGTGGTGAAAGCAAATACTTAATAATAATATATAAAAATAAGCCAGTGTGTATGTGTTTGTGTCACTTTCCCAACGGAAATGAGACACACCTAACGTAACATCATCCTGCTTTGGTCTTCTGTCTACTTGTCTATTTGTCTATTTGTCTAGTTGATTGTTTGACCAAATGAATGATCAATCATTTGATATTGTATAATCATTTTGCTTTTAAATATATAAATTAATTAATTATCAAAAAATATGTAAATTGGCTATTGAAAAATAAAATTTATATTCCAGTATTTTATCAGGTTGAAATATATTATGTGAAGGCGGGCAGGATTTTTATTTTTATTTTTATTTAAATATCTCAACATTTATATTTGAAAAATAGTCAGGGCAAGTGCATTTAATGTACAATTTATACTCGTTTACCCTTGGAAATCATCCTGCCAACAGCCAACATCAGTCGATGTGATGGTGGTGATGGTGGTGATGATGGGCTCATTCCTTATATGATCATTCAACATTACCATCAAATGTAAATTATCATTATTATAATTATTTATCTTATCCTGGTGCTTCACTACACCCATGAAAAAGAGAAATACATTTAACATGATATTGATATTTTTGACATCATCAAGAGTTGGCTAGTTGTTATTGACAGTAAATTATAACATTACAAAGAAAATTTATCAAATAATTTTCATGTTTTTACATGCAAATTAATAAATAAATAAATAAATAGTAAAGTTGTGTTGTGTTTTATCTATATAGAGTCACATTGAAACCGGACTCGTAACTTGACGCCTTATTGCCATACAAGTATTTATGGTTTTTATTTGTTATTTATATATAATCCTTTATTTTTATGTCTGAAAAAGTCAGTCCTTCAAGAAGGTAAACTGGCTGAAACAATGAAAAGTTTTTTTATACTTGAATGCTTGCAAGAATGCCATTGAAAATAATTTAAAACTTGTAGATAGAAAAAATATTCAAGGTATTTATGCTCAAAATACTTGTGCATCATCATGATGGTCATCCCAAACGTTATCAAATTTGTCTCTACATCATCATCATCATCAGCTGGACATTTTAAATTCGGTCAAGAACATATAACTTTCTAAGCAATTGAGAAATTTGAGTATTCTCTCTCTTTCTTTATCTCTTTTATGCTAGAAAAGTAATTAAATATTTTCAACACACACAAAATAATGTATTTAGTACTTTTACTTGTACAATAATATTGTTCATTTTATTTGTTTAACATTTTTTTTTTTTTTTTTTTTTAAAATACATAAAATTGAAATTAAAACTAAACGAAAAAAAATTCTTTTAACATAATTAAATTGTGTGGATCGCGTGTTCAAGTTATTATTAATTTAATTACTTTTTCGACTTTTACTCGCATTTATTTTACAATTATATATTTATGATGATGATGATGAGCCTCATTTGAAGATGATGATGATGATGATGCATTCTATCTAAATTATACAATAAAAAAAATCTACTCCTTTCTTATAATAATAATAATAATTTGTATAGAAATAATGTTCAATGTAAATCGCAACAGTTGACTGAATACTCTGATTCCTGTTGTTACTTCCTGATAAATATTCAGTGCTCAATTGTGCTGTTATTATTATTATTTTTTATATCTTAAAAATATAATATATTATAATTTAAATGATGAAAAATAAAAATAAAAATATATATTGATGTTGATGTTGATGATGATAATGATGATTTCAGAAGTGTAGCAGTGAACTGGAGGAACAAATTGGTGGAGTTGATGTTGATGTTGATGGAAATGGAAATGGAAATGGAAATGAAGATGTTGATGGTGGTGTAGTTGTAGTTAGTAACGACGAGGGAATAACTGGCATGGATTGTATGCCACTACGACCAGGACCATTTCACTATTTAATAAGTGAGCAAGCCAAGTCATTGGTTGCACTTCAAGAATTACAGAATGAGGTCGGTGCATTACTTGAATTTCGGGATCTCGTTATGGAGACATTCCCAAACCTCAGGCACAAGATGGCTGGTTCGTCAACGGTATCGGTTGCGTGTTCCGTAACAACAACATCATCATCAAATCAAAGTTCAAATTCCCATATGCCATTACCATTATCAAATCCATCATCAAATATTCATAATCAACATCAGCATCATAATCATCAACATCATCGTAGAATTGGTGAATGGGAACCAGGAAAAGTACGAAGACGTATTGTACCACGTGATGCTGAATCATCAGCATCATCATTACCAAGAAGTAGAAGTAATTCACACAGTGGTGGAAGTAAAAATAGTGCAACTGTTCAAGATTCTGGTTTTAGTACTGAAACATCATCAAAAGATTCAGCATCAACAGCAATACAATCAACACCAATAAGACCAACAAGTCCAAAACCTTTATTTGATGAAGCTGAAGATGAATTATGGAATTTACTTGATGTTATACATCGTAAAGGTGTTAAATTAAGAGAAGAAGTTGAATTATTACAGGAAAAATTAGAGAGTGTTGCACCAGATGAAATTGGTCTTGCTGGTGATATTTTAGATGCTATTAAAAAAGTAACTGAAGATAATAAAGAGTCAAATAGTAATAATAGTAATAATAGTAATAATTTTAATTGTACCAATAATAATAATAATAATAATAGTAATAGTAATAGTAATGACAATTGTCACGAGGTGACAATATTAAAACGTGAAAAAAAACAATTACTTGATAGAGTTATTGAACTTGAAGCTGAAACAATATCAAGTAAAACTAAATCACAACAATTACAAATTGAATTGGCAGCTTTAACAGAAATTAAAAATAGTCTTGAAAGTCGTTTAATAAATAAATTAAATAAACAAGATGATAATGATAATAATGACAATGATAGCGATACAGATATTAAACAAAAAAAATCAATAACAATTATTAGCTCAACACCTATATCATCACCAAAACACTCAAATAGATTAAGAAATAAAACAGCGGCCTTTGATTCAGTTAATATTAAATCAAATAAAAATAGATTTCGTACTAGAACAATTGAAAAAAATGTACTAATTGAAAATGGTAATGTCATTGTACAGTCAGAATTTGATGATATTGATCCAGTATGTGCTGCAAAAGAGAGAAGATTACGATTAGGTGCTCTTGATTCAATTCTCATTTCACCAACAAGACTTGGCAATATTAAAAATATTGATTCACATAAAATTGCTGCTATTTTAAAAGAACATTCACCATTTGAACTTCAACGACATCTCATAACAACAACCGTCCACAATCAGGTATTTGTACTGTAAAATATTTTATTTTATTCAAATTAATTTTCATTTTTATATTTTCTCTATTTACAGTGCCTACAAATGAGATTAAATGAAATTGAAAAAAGTACTGATAAATTGTCTGATAAATTGGATAAAACTAGAGAAGAAAATGATGATTTACGTTTTCAGGTAATAAATTTAATGAATTTAATATATAAATTTATATTAAAATTAAATATATATTTTATATTATTTATAGCTTGAAGAAAGAAATATAGAATTAGAAGGTACACGAGCTCGTGTACGTGTTTTAGAAAAATTACAACAACGAATACCAACTGAACATGATCCAGATGGTGGTGGTGGTGGTGGTGTCGATGTATTGGACATTGACAATACGTCAAGATATGAACGTAGCTGTTTAGAACAAGGCAGTAGTACTGAATCTGCTCGTGATCATGAGCACGTTAATATCAATAACAATATTGAAGTTAAACCATCACCAAGACGTAGACCACCAAGTCGTATACCTTTACCTGGAGTTATAAAATCAACAGCACCAAAACCACCTAATAACATTATCATGAGTACAACAAAAACAGATTGTCGTGAATCGATGAAAAGTCTTAAATCATTGACAACAAGACCACCAAGAGACTCAAGTCGTGATAGTATTACTGGCAATAAATCATCATCATCACTTACTAAAACACGAGATTCATCACGTGAATCACTAAATAAAAGTTTACCAAAAAATACAACTCCCAACAAGGACAACACTAATCGTGAATCTTTAAATAAATCTTCATTTCGTAGTTCTCTAAATAAAACATCGTCATTATCACGTGCCAGAGATTCACTTGAATCAGCAAATAATAATAATAGTAGTAACAATCAACAACAACAACAACAACAACAACAAAATTTAAATAGTCCATTAAATTGTTGGACACCACCAACAAGTACTACTACTACGACTCTTAATAATATAAATAATAGTAAAAGACCACTTGCACCAGCTCGACGTTCTCAAAGTTTGGCACGGACTTCTGTTGATACAAACGACACGACTGGCAAGGTACGACCAGCAAAACTTTCCTTTTGGACAAATTGGATGAAGTAAAGCTCAAATGAAAATATATATATTTGTTGTTGTTAAAAAGAAGAAGAAAATTAATGCCTAATATTGCGAGGCACGTGGTTTGCTAGTGACTGATTCCACACTTTTGACTGCAACTTGTCTACTTGACGATATACATTTTATTTATTTATTTATTTATTTGTTTGATAAAGATATAGGGAAGGGAGGGAGGACTAACATAATTATTTTTTATTTTTGTTTTAAACATCTCAACACTTTTTTATTTATAAATTGTTTATAATTTGGGTTCATTTATTTGCACAATGAATAATTATTAATTTATTTTCATTTAATGTCATTTCAATATATTATATCTGCTTTATTATTCAAAATAATTTTGCTCAATTGAAATTAAAATCTTTTCTTTTTCTATTCCCTTGATATTCATAAATATTTCCATGTCTTATCTCTTGAAAAAATTAATAACAAAGACAATAATTTTGACTGTCCCAGATAAAACAAATTGTTTATTTATTTATTTATTTTTTTTTTTTTTTCTCTTTGTAATTAACAAAATGAAACGAATAAAACGCAAAAAATATATAACGAATCATCTACTATTGAATTGAATCTGAACTGGAACGCCGGCGAGCGTAAGTCCATTTCTCTGGCTCGTCAATAATGTCATTGGCCCCTTCTCGCGTCCGTCAATCTGTCGTAAGTTGTGCTTTTTTGTTAATTATCATTTGCTTACGAAGCTTTTTTTCAATATTATTTATTATTTATTATCTACACAGTTCCCGTAGTGCGGTAGTTACATATATTATTATTATTATTATTATTATTTTTTAAAACTAATAAATTATTTTTAATAAAAGCATGTGCATGACAACATTTAAAAAATAACAATTATTATAATTTACTAATTTTATTTATCATCACAATCATTATGAATGACTGACAGTATACAGAAACAATATAAAAAACAAAAAAAAAAAAAGAGACAAATAATTTACAACAAAACAAATTCATTCATTACTTTGACAATAAAATATAATGTGAAAAAGTTTAATGTAACATAATGTTATGTATATTTCAGGCAATGACTGATCCTCCAAGTTCTTGGTGTTCTTCCACAATAAGTGATGATCATCATCAGGGCGATGTGTCATTGTATCTTGACTCATTAAATCAAGACAACACATCACTAACTGGATCAACTAAAATTGAATTTATCATTGGCTCACCAACAAGAAGATTTAGACCAAATTCAGCATGGCAAAATCCTTATTTTGACAGCATTGACTCTGGAGAAATTGCTGAGAGTCTTTCGATTGATGAATTTCCACCAAGATGTGGTGAAGCACTTGCTGAATGTGATTCACTTGAAAAACAACAATTATCTAGCAGCGAAGAATAAATTAATTTTAATTATTATTTTATAATAATATGTGCTTCAACAAATTGTCAACTTCCAAATATCATTATTTTTTATTATTTTTAAATATGAAAAGAAAAAATTATTTAAAAATCATTTAATTGATTACATTAATATTTATCATTGTTATTATTTTTATTTTTTTATTTTTATTTTGGTTGTATTTAATGCAAAAACAGGGTTGACAACAAATTTTATTGATAGTTTTTTTGTTATAAACATCAAGATTTTTTATTCAAGAATCAGTTTGTACAAAACAAACTTTGAATTACTTGATTATTTAAATTTTTATTATTATTTTCAATGAATTTTATTTTTTTTTTTTTTTGTTAATAAATAATCAGGCTGTGTTGGAATATTTTTTCTCAAATAGCCAACAATATATTTCGACAAAATTAATAAGATTTGTAATAATTTATTCCATGATGAAAATTACAACAAATTAATCATACATTCCAATGAGTATTTTCATTTATTGGTGATTATTAAATGGAAAAAAAAAAAAAAAAAAAAAACAAGTACTAAAACGTCCGTGCAATGTAAAAAAGAAATATCATTGTCGTTGTATTTAAAAATATTTGTAAATAATACATATCAATGAAAAAGAAAATAGCTAAGTCAAATGAAAAGAGCAAAATACTCACTTTTCATACTACAATAAATTATTTGGCAATTATTATAATAATATACATAAAAAGAATTATTTTTCATCGAGATTATTCGAGTTAAGATTAAATGGTTTAATAATATGAAGCTTTAGTTGATTATGTCAATAAATTAATAACATTTATCCAACGAATATCACAAATAATAATTGAGTGTATTTAATTGTGATTTAGTATATTTAAAATTTGTTATTTATTACTTTTAAAATGATGATATGACATTGAGATAGAATAATAAATTCATAATAATTATTTATCATCATCATCATCATGACTCCTTACGTATGTTGTGTGGTCATTAACTTGTGATTAACATAATATAGATAAGTTTATTATGACTGACAAGACTCATGTCTCCTATTAATAAATAAATCAATAATTATTTAATTTTTTTCTTAACATCACATTTTTAAAATGAATTAAAAACACAACGAGTCAAACCAATGACACTTGATTAATTGATCAACAAATAAACTCGTTGTTTCATTTATAACTAGACAAACAAACAAATGCTATTATTTTTATACGCAAAAAGAAAATAATATAAATTTATATTATTATGTTGTATTTTAAAGAGGAATGAAGATAAATTTGCAACTTGCTGCATTTTGTTATTCATTTTGACTATTATTTATCATGAAAATCGCACTCCAGCGACGTGTGATTGATTAATTTTTATTATTGCGAAATATTTATTTACGATTCACGGTTTAATTTCAATTCGTAATGATAAAAATATCACAAACAAACAACTGTAGGTATTAAAAATAAAAAAACACTAATAGACAAGCTTTGTAAATATTTAAAAAATTAAGAGAAAAAAAAACATGTATAGCTATTATTGTATGTATATCAACAATGATTTATAATAATAATAATAAAGATAGAAGCACTGAGAAGTAAAAATAAAATAAATCTTACAACGTGTAATAATAAATGCACGAAAACGTGATATTGAATAATTATGTGTCAAAACATATCTTAATTCTCTTACCTTTCTACAAAAATTGAGAATCGAAAATATTGTGGTCTGATGAGCATTCGAAGCGCTATTTAATAGCATAAGCAATCCTCTCGACAACACGGCGAAAATATTTCCCACGTATGTCGATTTATTTGATTTACATTTTATGTTCGGAATTGAAGTTCAAAAAACATTAAAAGCTCTTCAAAATAAGCCGAACAGTTTCTCGATATCTCATTTATTGAACATTCTATGACGGTTTTAGGTTTTTTTTTTTATTTCGGTTTAAAATGCATTTTCCACAAATGTCCGTTTTTTATTTCCGCAATGTAAAGAATTTTTGTTCAGGATATTTTAAAGCCCTTTGAAAACCCTTCAAAATAAGCCGAACAGTTACTCGATATCTCATTTATTGAACGTTTTATGACGGTTTTAGGTTTTTTTTTTAATTTAAGTTCAAAATGCATTTTCCACACATAACGGTTTTTTATTCCCGCAATGTAAAGAATTTTTGTTTGGGCCATATTAAAGGCCTTTGAAAACCGTTCAAAATAAGCCGAACAGTTACTCGATATCTCATTTATTGAACGTTTTATAACGTTTTTTATTTTTTATTTTTTACGATTTTATGTCGGTTTTTTTATTCTGCGGAAGCGCAAAAAATTGTACTATGGCCAAAAAATACCTCTTCTCCTGTTCTATAACCTTGATAGAAAAGTTTAATTTTATCTTGATTTTTTGAGTGTTTTTTGCTATCAGGTATATTTGGAAAAGAGCGAATACTTCTTCTGTCATTCTATGTTCCTGATACATATTGAACAATTTTTGAAAAAAAAATTGGGAAATTATAAAATCGAAGAAGTAAATTTTGGAATGAACGAATACCTCCTCGGTCATTCTATGATCCTGATACAAATCAAAAAATAAAAAAAAAAATTGGGAAATTATAAGATCGAAGAAGTAAATTTTGAAATGAACGCATACCTCCTTGGTCATTCTATGATCCTGATACGAATCAAAAAAATTTTTGAAAAAAAAAATCAGGAAATTATAAAATCGAAGAGGTAAATTTCGAAAAGAGTAAAATTTTTTTTTTCAAAAATTTCGTTGACTTGTATCAGGAACAGAGAATGACCGAGGAGGTAATCGCTCATTCAAAATTTACTTCTAGAGCTATGATATTTACCAGGGTTATAGAACAGGCGAGGAGGTATTTTTTTTTTTTTTTTTTTTTTTTTTTTTTTTTTTTTTTTTTTTTTTTTTTTTTTTTTTTTTTTTTTTTTTTTTTTTTTTTTTTTTTTTTTTTT